>JAEMON010000006.1:12982193-13000983 GCA_030264115.1 Lygus lineolaris | reverse complement strand
ATCTTCATGAATATTTGGTGAAACTCGTTCGTATTTGGACAGCTACGAGTATTGATTGGTCGTTTTAGAATGGTCTGAAACGGATGTCCATGAAGAAAGTTTTCAAATATTTACATTACTAAAATTTTGAACCTATTGCAATCTTACTTTCTTCGAAAATTCGCTAAAAGCAAGTGAAAATTTTGATTTTGGAAGACAAACATTTTTTTCATTTCTTGCACGAATGCATATAACTTCCTACCTTCGGTAGAGAGGAAGCAAAAGCCTGCATTAATATGACAGGTAGGTTTGTGTAGGTCTACTTCATTTTTTCTCATCTTGACCAATTGATCATTGACTAAGACGCCTATCAGGCGTTTTTCGTGAACTCGACGTTGATCTATTGAGTAATTCCACTTCTTACTTTATTTTGATGTACCATTGCCTCCTCAGACTGATTTGCGCTAACGTTTCGGCGATTGCGGTTGCCATGAAGGGATTCTACCTCCGCTGTCCACACCTTCCATCAGTGTGATAAGGTGAGATAAGAGCGGGGTAGACGTGGGTGGGACGGAGGAGTCATTAGCCCTCCCTAGCTTCTCTTTCCTCTCATTAGTTCTCTCCCGTTCAAGTGGTCCCTCCAGTAACCCAATCTCATCTGTACGTGAGAACTACCTCGACCCAATTACTGTACCCACCCATAACCTATTTTTCCCCCTGCCGCCTCAGACTGAATTTGCTCTATGGTTTGTCCGTGATTAGCATCCATTACTTTGTACCTACCTATCTACTTCTTTGAATCGAATTATGTGAAGTGATGAGTTAGTCGATGAACTTCAACCACTTTTTTCTTAACAGAGAATAACTATTTCAAAGTTCTTGATGGAACACCATCTTTGTAATTTTCAAAATACTCAGTCTGAAACTAAGGTTATATAACTACCTACGTATCTGTGTCGACTGTGGCCAACCCTAGCTTTCTTGCTAGTAACCTACCTAATGACTTTCATTGCATTTGACTGGTTTGTTAGAAAAAGCTAGAATCATGATTGGGTTTCCCAGACGTTTCTGAATAACGATTCTATTTTTATTTCTACGTTGTGTTGATAGCTATTTTGAACGAGTCTATTTCTAGATATAAATATTGATAGCTACGTATTTTTTTAAAGATAAAAATGTTTAAAAAAAGGCTCAATTATAATTTTTCTACTCAGTTAGAGAGTTGCATTAGAGAGTATATACCTATCAATTACGCATAGATCAATATCAAGTCAGCATTTTTAGACTGGGATGTCGCTCATCCTATATTATTTTAAGGGTCAGGGGAAAGAACAGGGAATGTCAATTTTTTCCGAATTCGAGCTCAATAGCGCATTCTGTTGGTATTCGGAGTCAAAGAATTTTCACATTATGTTAAATGGAACTCATGGGTGTCGTGAAATGTTCTTCTCCTACTATGACGCGAAAAATATTGATTTTTTCTCATGTTCAAAATGAAAAAGCTGCTTTATTTTAACAAGTTATTTTTGTGACATTCCTTGTTATTTTTCCCTTATCCTCCATTTATGTAAGACCGATCCCTAGATTTTCCAATTTCGGACCATCCTAAAACGAATCTGTCGCGAAAATTTCGAAATTTTTACTTCATCAAGTACCGAACCTACTTGAGTGTGTACCTATAGGTGCGCGCGTACGAATTGCCATTATAAATGTGAGAGTAGTGAGCAGCCTTATTTTCATCTTATCACTCGTGTAACCATGGATGATTTTTAGGTTTGTTCCAACTGACTGTGCAGTTCGAACATAAACAAACCTTCTCGCCCACGCGAAGGAGTATGATGAACACAGGGAAACCTTCTGCAACCTCCCTACTTTTTGGTGCAAAAAGTGGAGGGTGGAAAGCGGTGGACGGGGTTGGCGGTGCGCTCACGCCAATCTTCGCTTCTTTTCCATGCATTTTTCCAGCCCGAGGTTATCACACTCCGAAAAAGATTTCGCGTTAGCGGACTGCACATTTTTCCGCATTCCAACTGAAATGTGCAATTCGAACAGAATATTCGAATATGTTCAATCTGCACGCTTTGACCTTGCAACTAACCTAGGCTGTTCGAACATAAATGTACATTGTTCAAAATTGCACAGCTTCAGTTGGAAAAAACCTGCTGTGTCTCTGTTTGTGTGTTATGGAATTAGATCAGCGAGGTCTAGGGTTCAAGTCCTCTCTTTCAACTTTTGGTTTACGATTTTGGATTTTTTGGGTCTGAGATTTATTGGTGTGAGGGGCGGTCTAGGTTTTGTTCGTTTTGTTGTTAGTCGCCGATCATATCTTTCTAATGTATACGCAAATTGCCTAAATGTAATTCTGTTATACCCCAAACAAGAGATCTCAGCACCCCACTGCTCTGTAGTGGTTGCCTTGGTAGTTACACACCATGTAGTCTGGTTGAAAGATCGAAGTAGGTACAGTTTGATGGCAGATTTTGATTGTGTGATTTCACAGCTTTTCACGTAACAAATCCGAACGTAATGGAATCTTTCAAAGAAGTTTTTGTTTTTTTGGAATCCTTCGAAGAACGTTTTGTGACCAACACGATTTCTGTGAGTTGAACCGTTCAGATCAATTTAATCGGGATATATCGGATAAAAGCCGTACTTAATCGTATCTGTTGATGGTTACGATTACATATAATTATGTTTGTATTCTTGGACTTGACATACTGACGTTCGTATGTTAAACGTGACCATCTTTCGATGAACCGATTTTGACTCGTTTGGTTGTTTGGTACTATTACCTACGCTAGGTCTGGCTTTCTGTGTGTGGCTAATGCAGGGCGGTGAGGGTTGCTAGTAATAATATATTAATACGTATGATGTTCTCTTGAATAACGGAAATTTTGTGGTACACCTTTTCTGTTCAACACGAATGTGTTCTATGCACGATACGAATGATCCTGAGCTTATCGAGGAGTCTCAGGAATTTATCTAAAAATGTCTCCAAACTTTCTTTTTGGTCTCAAATTGACTGGTTAGAGTATTTCAATCTCTCACGTGAATAGATTGTGCTGAATGATGAAAGATTAGCAAGATATCTCTTCGCGGAAATGAGAAAATTAGCCGACTGCGCGTCTCTTTTCTGCCTACAATCCTTTTGACTCGAGAGTTAAGAGAAGGAAAGGGAAAGTAAAGAGCGTTAAAAGATTCGTTTGAGACAAAAAATCCCTTTCAAGGCTCGCGCTTTTCATTTGCTCGCTGAAAATGATGGGATTAAACTGGGGTACCAACTCCCGACTGTATGAATTCAAACGAAAGAGTTCCTTAGGGAAAATGAGATCAGATGAAAGAACAATTTCTAAAAATATTGTTCGAAAAAAGTCTGCTTAAAAACAAAGTTGGTGAGGAATTTTTCTCAGTCGTTCGTGCTATTAATGAAGAAGTTCCATTCATACAGCATGAGTTGATGAGCGAAATATTAAAGAATAATTTTAACCGATTTGGTGGGTGATTTTTGTAGGAAATTTCACGCTGATTCCGAATATACCACGTAATATGTTCCTGTGTTTGACATAGTAATTTGCACCAAAAACCTCGAAAAATCGTTTTTTTAAAGCGATTTTCGACTCTAAATTTTCAAAATTTAACCCCTTGGTGTACTCCAAAAATTTTGGCCAGCGAACTAATCCTTTCTTTTGAAATGATTGAGATTTTAAATTATTTTAATCTCGATTCCAGGGTCAGATATCGTCTGGAGTGACGTATACACACATATAATATTTATGCTAATGAAAAAGTGTTAAATTTCAGGAATCGTTTTAGAATGGTCTGAAACGGATTTCCATGAAGAAAATGTTCAAAAATGTGCATCACTAAAATTTTGAAGCCTTCGCAATAGTTTCATTTTCTTCGAAAATTCGCTAGGTAATGGACAACTTTTGTGTCTCCTGTTACCCTGTAATTAGGTAATGATTTTTTTTTGTAACCTACATACGTAGTTCTATCACAAGTCAAGTTATTCAACAAGCCACCCAGTGACGAATTTCTCTGTTTTTGAACGACTTCCAAAAAGGGGGAAGGTCTCCTATTCGGTGAGTCTTGGGACGATTGTTTTTTAAATGTTCGTCCAACTCGTAATTCTTTATTTGCGGTGTTTTCGGATTTACTTGATAGGTAACTGTTAAAATGTGTAGGCATAGCTCCGAAATTGTTTGAAAAATAAGGTGAGGGGTTTTCGTTGAGGTTTCAACTTCTGGAAATATGTCGAAGCGGCCTGAAGGTGGGCCATGGGCCTGTTTGTAGACGCTTCCGCTGGCGGTCCGGCCCGTTTTTTTAGCCCTTTTCCTAAACGCGAAAATTCCAAGCGGGAACGTTCAGAGAGCTCCAGTATATTGGAGTTTTGTTTAAGCTCGTTTTGAGCGTTAGCACCGATGGCTAATCCTTCGAAGATCTTTTACTGGGCGATAAACGAGGGGGGTTAGGGGGGCTCGGGTTTCACTTAAAAGGAATTAGCCTGATGGGCTTCCCCGTTCCTCGATAGGCTTCCCACGTAGAAACAGATTTCCAATGGAGGTGTTCAACCGTTTTAAATGAATGAGTAATTTCAAAACGATAGTGAGAACGATTTTAGGATCTTGGCGAAATTGTTCCGCCTCATTTAGTTGCGGATTCATTATCTAGACATGGACTTTAACATAGACTAGATATGAACTATTTTTTTTAAACATAGGTGGAAATGATTTTAGACTGGATGTACACAAATTTATTTTGTGACAACAAAATAGAGCAAACAATTTTGCGACATCATTGGAGTGGCCCCCTTGGTAGTTGGAAACCCAAGAGCGATGATGGGCATATTTCTTCTGTCGCACAAAACTGAAAGTGTTGGAAAAATTGAGCTCCTAGAACAGCTGAGGTAAAACGTTGTATCAAAGGCACCAAAAGATAATAAATCATGTTTTTTCAATGCAAAAAAGTAATAAGTGTAATGTGATAACTTAATGTGAAGTGAGATAGTATACAAATGTACCTACCCAAATTATGTTTCCCCAATGTTTTTCCGTTTGCAGAAATAATAAGCTCTTTTATTACTTTAATCACGGAATTATTAATTATAGTAGGTGTCTGAAATGATGTCCCGCTAGAAAAATCCTGACTCATCCACTTTGGTTTCAAGTTTATCTCATTAGGATATTATCAAATTAATATAACTAGATCCAATTGAGATTAAATTAATAAGGCACTTTCCATTACATAATTACGCTTAACATTATTTGAACTGTTTTCGCGCCTTATTTTTCCTTGAAAGGGCATAAACAATTTTGCTGCATTGTCGTCATTGGCGCGTTTGGCATTTATTTTATATTGTTCATTCCGATTTTCATCTTGGTCCAACAAAGTTTACTGTGGGTTTCCCAAGCGTTGGAAAACCCATTCGGGCGTTAAGAGATAAGGCGCCTCTTTTCTGCCCCTGTCAAAGAGATATTGCCGTCGGGAAATTTGTAATAAACGTTTTTCACAAGTTTTTCCTTACCGTACTGCGTTAACGCCCAGCCTACGAGCTCATACAAGCAGTCCTATTAGCTGTGTTAGTGCCGCTTGTTACCCTTCCCTCGCAAATTATTTTGCTTCTCTTCTAAAACAGCAGACTATTGGAATTTCCGTACAAGGCCAAGGTTTTTCCCCTGGTCGAAAAATTATCGCCTGAATGGTAATTAGCTCATTTCGTTTTGAAGCGATGTTTTTAAGGTTATCTTCTGTGAATATTCATGTGAATGTACGTACCTACCTGGGTTTTTTGTTTACTCGTCGCAACTAATCTGCGTAGAATGACGAAATTGACTCTTTTACTGTGCATTATTATTTCGTCCTCTGGTGTTGTTTAATCCTTGTTTAATAAAAATACTCCCAGTTTCGTTACTAGAATTCACGTAGTAGCCAATTTCCATCCCGCTTATTGAGGATGTGGTCTATTTCCATGAAAATATTGAGTAGTTATATTATATTAAATCAATTTCGACTGTTAGGTTAACGTCAACAACAAATATCAACTGACGTTACATCAGAGAGAACACAGCTTGTAATATAGCCACAGGTGAAAGGTCTTGAACACTTTGTTGTGAAAAGTGAAGAGGCTGGGAGACGAATTCTAGCATTTTTTCGGGTTTCTATGGGCGAGGAAAGTAGTTACTGTGAAGTCTCACACCAGATGTTTTACTAAATGTACCTATTTTAAGAACAACATTGTGCTGAGCACTATCGTTGTAGACAAAATGAAGAATTTACGTGATGATTTAATCTGCCCATAATTCACTTTCAGTTCATTCACTTATCCTAGTTAGGTATAGTGTAATGTCCGGATTAGGATTAATACTAATCTAATTTTGGGATTTACAACAAAAAGAATGCACCACATTCAATAAAGTGGCCGATACCCAACAATCTCATCAACCTCTATATACGGGTATAACCTCGTATAACACATTCAATGTAAATGTTCGGAGGAGTAAATCACAGTTGGGGAGGAGATTTCACTCACTTTCGTCAGATTTTCAGTCATTCAAAGCCTGCAGTGTAGTCAGCATGATGTCTTCTCTTCAATAGACGGTGCAGACGGGGAGCAGGATGTTGATGGGGGATGAGAGCGTTGGGAAGTATAGAGCTGCGCTGGTGCATGTTGGGATAGGTCGCGTTGTGAGTCGTTCACAGTGGGAACTTTTAGGATCCTTGTCCAACTCCCCTATGCGTATGTAGCGTGAGATGCGTCTCTGGATGCGGAGATCCAGAGACCGCTGCCATCTATAGAGCTGTATGGGACGTATCAGGGTTTTGTAGACGGTCAGTCAGACACAGATGAAGTTGGGGATGGGTGAAAAGCGGCTACAGCTGTGAATATCTACTCCGTCCGCGAGAGTCTTCCCTATGAGAGCGATGATAAGACTATGCCAGACGACTTTTTGGTCAAGTGTCATCCCCGGGTTTTGTCAAATGAAAAGTTTATAATATAATGAAAGAATAATATAATAGAACGAAAATAGAAGAATGGGACGCTGTAGGTAAATCTGAAAAGAAAAATCTATAGGTACCTATCTATCTATCTACACCTTTCCAAAAGCAACTCGTCACAGAAATCTGTTAGTACTTAGTTCACCACGAAAAGGAGGTGACGCACAGTGGTTCAAAATAGTCTTGTTTCTTGACTTCTTCAGGGGGGGTAGACAAAATCGAGAAAAAGGAAAAATCATCAAAAATTACCAAAAATCATGGGTACTGTGTTGGTGAGCTGGTGTTGGTCTCATTCGACGCAGAAGTCTCAGGTCTTCAACTATTCTTTCAAAACCAATTCTGGGCAGTTCCAATGGTCAAAAGCTTGAATTTTCGATGTTTTTTTTTTTTTTTTTTTTTCAAGATATCGCAGCTAATTCGCTATTCTAGGTAATGAAACATGGGGTCTATTCGGAATCAGCGCAAAATTTCCTATAAGACGGGAGGGTCTATAACCTACCCTTACCACCCCCCTAGTCACTGTGTGACCCCAAGACACTCAAGATGTACAGTTTACCTGTACGATAAATTCATTTATCTAAATAAGATTCAATTTAAATCGACTATACTAATTGATGAATTCCTGATATTCCGTCAGAATAGATGTATTGTATTGTGAAAAGAATGAAAAAATTATATTATCATCGTTCCTAATAGGATGCTAGCAGCCACGGTTTAAAAAAACAAACTTCTGCAGTTGAGCCCTCTATGGTCCCGTCTGTACCTCCAAGCTATCCTCCCATACTCTGTAAAACTCCACTTACTCCAGTTATCTCCACTTAATATGTCCAAGAAATAATCCAAGTCCGCTGGGTTTTTATTATTGTAAGATGAAACGAGAAATACCTAATGGAACACCAAGATTTGAGACCAAGACTCCTTATTTTATTTATCGAAGTTGATCACCGGACACGTGACCATATATGATCCACAGCATCAGCAAGTTGCTAATTAATAACAGTTGAATTGAATCCTTACGATAATTTTAATTGTGGAAAAAGCGTTAGGTTATTTTTAGTGAAAAATCTTTTTTTTTTAAATCTCCATGCACTAGGCTTCAAACAGGCTTAAAATTAGCGACTTATTTAAAATCGTGGTGCTCAATAAACATTAAATTAATGACACCATCCATCTTTTGCAAAGCAATTTCAAAGGGGGTAGACGTCAACTAAAATAACGGTGATGAACGAAGACTGCCTTCAGGTGATGACGGGATGGATGGAAGGGGTAACGACGAGGAGGGGTCTAGAAAACGAACTTTCAATCAAAGAGAATTCGAAGAGTGAGGGGAAAACAAACTTGGGTGGCGAACAAAGGTAACGAGATGCGAATGAAAAAGAAGGTTTTATTATTCCCTCCATAGCCGAGAGTAATCAAGAATGTTCTCCAGCGAAAGAATTCTTTTTCGCAAAGGGTTATATTTTTTTAGCATCCCAGTTAATACACTCTCGATTGGTCAAGTTATCCAGAAAAATGCCTATAAATTTCCGTTGTTAGGTAGGTACTTTCTTTATCGTTTCATAATCTTATCTTCAAATTCCAAACTCTTTCAATCTCTCCGAAGAACCCTTTAAATATTTCTTTACGAGTAGTTTAATTGCTTGACAGGAACCAAATTACGTTTTTCTCTCAGAAGAAACATTCATGTTCATGCAAAATTCAACCAGGGACAACCAAAAGTTTCCACATCCAACCGATTAACCTTGTTGACCACACTCACAATAAACCAGAACCAAAGTACTCTGCCGAGTGAAAATGGCACATAGCTTCCTCGCTTCCAGGAAAATTTAAAATAAAAATTATGTAAGTTCAAAACTCTTGATCTTGTTGATGTAGGTCAGTTTAGACGAAATGTCAACAAGGATTTGAAATAAAAAAATTGGGAGTTCAAAACTCTCGATCGTGTTCATGTTTGTCAGTTTAGACAAATTTCAACGTAATCGAGAACGAAATTTTGCGCATGCGTAGATTGACCGTTGATTAAATCATGATGAAATGTTTAAATTATGCCCCTACCCTCATAATGCCATAAAATGTGAACAAAATCGGATGAAAACTCTGTAAGATATGACATACAGACACGGAACCAAATTTGTTCAGGAAGGTCTGAAGCGTAAAATACGAGTGGAAATTTCGATTTGGAGGACACACATTTTTTCGATTTTCAAGATGAAAATATAGCTTCCGCCAGCTTCGGTAGACTCGGGAGCAACATCAATTTCATGTAGCACCTTTACCTATAGGTATAATGTTATAGGGACTATAATATTCGCAGTGAGTGAGAGTTCGCATGCCCCATATGACTCTTTTCATATCTAATGGCTCCTCAATGTTCGCAAAAAGAAGGAAAACTGGAGATTAGGTATTTAGTGACTACATCTCAACTTGAGTGTCGAACTGACAGAAAGGATTATATAATATATGAACTCCGGATTTGGTTCAGATGTAAAACTAAAAATAGAAGATCCTCATAAATCATCATACCTTGTACTATAAACGTCCGTTCCTAAACTCACCATGTCCGTTCCTCAATTCCATGAGCTGACATGAATAAAATTATTTAATTTTGTCGTAATATCATTGACTTTGATGGCAAAATAAAAGTAAATGGTGTACCTCCGAAAAAAATTTGCAAATAAAATCGATCGAGGGTTGAAGGTTCGTGAACGAGAAGGTGATGAAGGGGAATCCCTCAAATTTATTGTAGAGCACGACCGAAGGTGGGAAAGGTTATAAACACTGGATCCGCTGAGCAATCAAGCGAGAGGAGACGTTTAGCAGACCTGGGGTCGGGTAACCGCTGTTTGACAGGCGAAAAATCATTTAGATTAACCGCCATAAAAGGTCCGAAACCACGACTTTGGGATATGAGAAAATTCATATTACGTATGTTGATCCGCGTAGTCCCTCTAAATTCCAAAGGGAACTGCTCTCCGTTAGTTTTGAGCATGTATCGTATTTGGTAGCATTCGGTTGTTTAGTTTTATCTTACCTTTGACATGATCCCTCCCTCCTTCATGCCCAATTTCCTCTCATGTCCCGAATAATACCAATACAATCTCTAAAATAAATTATTCTTCCGGTTGTTGTATAATTTTTCCACGCTGTTTGGAATCTTTGGATCGCACTGATGTGCTCACATAAAGGAACGAACGAAAGGACCTCGAATAACAGGTATTTTTCCTTGTAGAAAATGGCTAGGATCATCCCCCGAGTAATGGTGCGAAGCTGTAAAGGAGCTTAGTGAGAAAGGATGTTTTCGGCTCTTCCGAGTGGTATTTCAGGAGATCAAGGTTCCGTAAGAGTGGACCGAAGGTGGAACAGACTTAATTCCTCATCGTTGCAGGCGATTTCTATTAAAACGGTTGGGATTTCTATACGCGATACCTCCGAATCATATTATATATATTTATGTATTATATTTAGTATATATTTTATGAAGTAACGTTGTGGTCATCCTTGTGTTCATCTCATTTTACCCAGATGAAGAAAACATTGCGGTAAAATGTTGTGTTTTGATCATCTGCATCAATCCTGGACTACTTTTAAAATAACTACCGCATAATTCAATAGTAATTCAGGCTTCATTTCCTGATGAAGCCGATTGGCTACTAAATAAGGAATACTTATTTAACTGGAACTCAGTAGTTATAATTTCAATTTAACCAAGACGTTTCTTTTCAATTAAACAAAACTACATATTGATATGTTCTTTCCTATCCTTATTAGGATGGAATAATACTAACCTCGTGAAAGGTAAGGGATGCTCTTAGTGTGATTGCCGATCAGGGCCTAATCCGCTACCCCCAGGAAGAAAATTCTTAGGTAGTCTGCTGTTCAATGCATTGTTTGAGAAACGGAAAAAACGTTGCGCTAATCAGGATGAAAGTATCAGGCATGGTGGTGTTGCAATCCCGTGGTGGCTATACAATCTGGTCTGAGCTCTGAGGAAGTCGCCCCTATCTCGAGAGAATATAGGCCCCCTCGGAAGGAATAGCTCGACCCCTGACCACGGTCTCCATGGCTCTAGAGCAGTGGTTATCAACCTTGGGGGCGCGCCCCCCTGGGGAGGCGCAAGCGCACTTTAGGGGGGGGGGGGGGGGGGGGGGGGGGGGGGAGAGTGACTGTGTTAAAATAGTATGTAATAATAATAACAAAAGATCAGGAGATCTTAACAGACATGCGTCACGAGACCAAGGTGACAGCTGAGTTCAATACCCAGCTATTTTGGTGCATGTCGCATTAAGGAATTTCCATGTAGTAGCATGTTCCCAAAATTGAGTGTTTTCACTTCCGTGTTACTGACTTCTGTTGAAAGCGTAATTGTAACATGAATCTGAATCGCTGCACTTCTCTGACTCTTTCTTTCATTATTGTTAAAGATCCAACTCAAAATTTTGCTCAGGGTAGGTGACGATGACATTACAAGGGATCGTCTAAGCCCTTGAGGGGGGCTCAAACAATTCTCACGGTGGTAGGGGGCTTCCTATTCCGACATCTTCGGAAACTGCCACTATTTTATACAATAGTTATTTTGACATTTACCGGCTTGACCCCCCTGGTCAGTGCCCAGATCCAGTAATACAGGTGGTAAGTTGTTTAATACTATGCTGGTTTTGTCTTTGGGTTCTCTTAGGATGAAGCGAAGTGAGGTTAGAGATTCTTAAGTTATTCATTTTTTAGTTGAAACATGCCAATTTTCAAGAGAGGAAGAGAGGAGTCATAGGACCAGCCATCACTAAAAAATGAATAACTTAAGAATCTCTATACCCTCACTTCACTTCATCCTAAGAGGATTCAAAGGCTAGTCCAGCATAATATCAAACAACTTACCACCTGCATTTTGGAAAATGGACCCTGACCAGGCGGACAAGCCCGTACCTGTCAAACATTTTTTGTATATTCCTTGAAGAGGCAGTTTGTGAAGCGTGTCGTAATCAGAAATAAATCTACCCGGAAGAAAGGCCGATAATGATTACTTCCACCCTCAACCTACCAAATTTTATTTTATGCTACCTTTATTTCTCGTAGTGAGTTGGATAAAATTATCATTACATTTTAACTTTGTTGACTTTTAGGGCCTGGAACACCCATTGTAAGGAGTAGAACGGAGGCTGAGTGAAGTGTGTATACAAAAAGTTTTCCAATTAAATGTCATTGAACTTTTCAGCGTAAAATCATCAGGTAGAATAGTAGCTGCCTCGAAAATCCTCATGGGTCGGCCTATGGTTGTAATACGGTTATAATGGCCGTCTGAGTTCGCGTTGTTGTTGAAAACAGTAACTAACTATACGGCACGGTGCACCTGACTTTGGAGTGTTAAGCCGGGAAAGGGGGTGGGTTGGATATAATAGGAAGAAAGAGAACGAAGGGTTGAAAGTGCGCCTGTAGGGGTGGAAAGTACGTCGGGGGTGAATCGTCGAGGGGGTTGAAAGCTTTCAGGGAATGTGTCGGGGAAGAGAGCGTGGTAGGGGGATGCTGGGATCGATCCGAGACCGCCCCTCCTGATGGCTACTATGGGACGCTTCCTACACTTGCTCGTGGTTTGGCTGATTTTGAGCACAGGAAATGCAATTTGTTAGGGAATCGGGAGAAAGTCAGGGATATTGAGAACTTGCCAGGGAATCCAGGAAAATGTCAGGGAAAATTGCATATGTTATTATGAATTTGAAAGTTCTGTTCTTATTGGTACTCCGTGCTTAGCGGCAAACAGCACATCCTTAAGAGCTACATCGTGGTAGCTTTTCTTTTGCCCTTTTTCCTTCCTCTTTGGAGTGGCATCTGAGCCATCACATTTCACAGCTCTCTCTCCTTTTCCAATGTAAGCCATTTGCAAATGCATGCCAATTTTACGCCCAATTAAGCGTACTGTGTTTCGTGGATGCGTAGTAAACCGCCAATAATACATCACGATTTTTTGGGTATTGTCAGGGGAATAACCCCTTCGAAAATCGAGCAGACAGGTAGCAAGAATTGTTGGTGAAAATATTTTTTAAATCTTCTCAATCTTCCCGAAATATTTGTCGACGGTTTTATCTTTCCGGAAATTTTAGAATTCTAAAATGAACATACATTTATCGTGTAAACGGAAATCGCCCAAAGACTAAATTTCCCAGCAGGTTTTTCAGGGCCTTAAAGTAAGCGTTTGTTCAAGAAACTATTTTATTATACAGGTTGGTCCTTAATGAATGGATCACCCTTTCTATATTACTGTTATTTGAAGGGTTAGACAAACTAGTATCAACGCTTCACCGCGAACTTTCATGAAAAAACAACAATTTTATGCTCACTTCCCGGGCTTAAAAACAAAAAAACCATGTCACCCCTGGTTACCACATTTGATACAACAATCTATAACAAACAAACAATCTCTATAAAAATAATACAGACCGTTCAAAGGAAAATTCATGTCAAACCCTCGTAACTAGGGAAATGTAACTCAGTCGGTTTTTCACCTACAAAAATTATTTTTAGAAGAGAATGTCGGGTATCCGCTAGAGTTTTGAATAATTATATCCTAACGTTTGAGTCGATCTATGGAACAGTGTTATAGTATCAGTATTACCTCACCTTCATACCAACAGCTCATTCAAATTTGAAATACTCGTTTTTAAGAATTTCAAAAAATCTACGGTCTAATAACTCCTATGTTAAGGATTACCCAACTAGGAGTTGGTTCAAAACAACAACTTAAGCGTTTGGGGCTCAGACCACTAAAGCTAGACCGGTTACAACCCTTTGAATTATTCCGCGGCAAAATTGAAATTCTGAAGCTTGTGGTTCCTTCTCTTAGATCAGAAATCTACCTTGTTCCTCTGGTACCGTTATAAAAGCCTCATTCGCCTCCAAATTAAACCTTCAGTTGAAGTTTCTACCAAGATAAAGCTAGTCTAATTTCTGTTGATGTCTTCAATAAATTATTTTTTATTGCAGGCATATGTATGTTTCGGTGGTGCTCGTGCCAAAAGGCCCATACATCCACAAAAGTTTATGTAGGTAGGTACTTTCAAACAACGATAAACAATTCATTGAAGACTGCTACGTAGGATTTCCAAAACGGAGATGATGTCACACCCCCATCAACCTTATAGTATAATAATTTTTCCATGGGCTTATCCAATATCTCCATTACTCTATGAACATGACTGAAGGTCAGCCAGGGATTCAGATTCAGGTTCAGAATATTTTTGTCAATACGAAATCCTTGTTCGTACCGTCTGGTTGTGATATAGTGTTTAATCGGCTTAGAAGAAAATTAATGTTGCCTGCTTCATTTTTTTCTGTTATTTTATGGGATGATGCCTAAAATGTACCATGAAAAGCTTTGTTAATTTAACCTAAGTACCAAGAGAAAATCTTAAAGGCAATTTTACTACTTTGAGAAAAAACGATATTATTGGTCATAACAAAAAGTCAGAGGAAACCCTTCGCATTTATTTCAATGATGTTATTAGGCGACGTTGGAGATTATATTGCTTTTTACGCCTAATCAAGCCCCCAATGTTGAAAAATTTAACTAACAGTTAGACCTTAACTTTCAGCTGATGTCAATTAATAGTTCGTTAACAACTGTCATAGGTGGGAAAATAGGTACCTAACTATGTTATCGCATCTCTGACCAGAATGACACAGGCAAACTTTTAAGCATCTACCCCCGGGACTAAAACCGCAAATGCGTCGCTCGGAAGCGGGTTCACGCCTAATTACGAATTATCTTCATCCTCTCTTCTTCTGCGTAAATCCGCAAAATGCAGCAAAATGAATCTATTTATTTCTTTAGGTTAATTACCTACGGGTGAACAGTTAGATCGGACCCAGCGTATATTACGCGTACTACGCGGAATTGCCTACACATTCGGAAACAGCCGATGCGGAGTATGAGTTGACAATTGATGGTCACAATACAAATACAGACCGGAAAATCAATCACATGATGTATTTTTAGGACGTTTTCATGACAACAACTTAATCTCACAACCAATGCAAGCAAACAGATGTCCGGGATGTTAATTGCAGCATTTGATCCAGTTTGCGGATATTATGGAATAGAGAAAATTGTGTTCATGCATGAAATACGAGTAGTATTGAAACTTAGAGTTACCACAAATACCTACATGATTGTAAGATGATTTCCAAATTTTCGACCGGCCTTGGCCCATCGCGGACTGTGTATTGGGGTTATCCCCAATAATTTCTAATACTTACCTAGCTATATCATGACAATGTCTATTTCCTCCGTATTCGTATTGATTCGATTTTCAAACGCCAGTATGCCGATTTCAATAGTTATCGGGAAAAACTTTCGAAGAGATGAACGTTGAGGAGTTGGACGTTAGAAAATTACTGTGTGCGGCAAGTAAATCGTCCATCCAAAATTAGGTATCAACGATCAACTATCATAAAAAAATCAACTATTTTTTGTCCCGTATCCCGCTCATTATATCTCTCTATTCCTCTATTTCACACCCAGAAGCTAAAAGTGCTCTCCATTAAACGAATCCCCATTCGCTGACAAATTTCCTCCCTAAAAATAAGAGCCCTAAAGCGTTGCAGAGTGAGATATTTTCTCAACATCCAGTGCAGGAAGCTGTAAAAAACAGAAAAAAAAGCGGTTTGAATCTCCGTAGGAATCTAGCAAATTTCCTGCTCCTGAGATAAACGTGCAGGGACTACTTGTGTTATATTTGGAGATTCAGGAGTTTAAGAACATTGCGAATGGAATGCGTTTAGTTAATTGAATGCCATGCATATTTTTTCACTCACGGAATTTTAAAGCAGTTGGCCTTATTACATTTTTACTCTGCTTGAGCATAACAGCTTTAATTATTGTCCGTCTATGGACCGTTACGTTTAAAATACAGTTATCAAACTTTTGTGGTATTCAGTAAACATTTAGTGTAAATTGGTAGGTATCTTTGATAAATAATATTGCTTATTTTTGAATTATTTCGTGGACAGGAAATTTGCCTAAACTAGTGTTTAGGAGTCCAGCAGGTGTAAAGAAAGCTTGTGTGTATGGGTTCGTGGAAATAGTCGTTACTTATTTACCCTTTTTGTATAAGTAACCAACCCCAAACTCTTGACTATCAACATGCATTACCTCCTATAGCATCGACGCTCGAGGACCATTGTGAAGGAGTACTACGTACACTGCTCAACCACAGCTCGATGCTGGAGCACTCATCAGTTCAGTTTTTGGGGTACCTGAATACCCATCAGATTTTAGATGGTAAAGTTTTATCCCATCCTTTGATTCCTATCCAGGTACTTTTGACGCTACTAGGTAGTGTCACGTATTCGAATCACTGCTTCAGCAAGTCTCGCACAAAAGCCAAACGGGTACAATCACGACTTTGAAATAACAAAATTGACACAGCTCTTGCGAACGTATTATAATCACACTGAAAGATTTACAATTCTATTACAAAGGATTGTACAACAGTTAATCTTGAAAATATAAATGAGCGTTACTTGTGTGTCTGATGTTGGCGGATTTTCCCCCTAATCGTTTCGATGTTGGTAACTGGTGGAAGAAATCATATAGTTCGGGCGCAATATCAAATTTTTCCTTTGCACCAGTGGCGTCACTCCACGAACATCTTCCTTCTTGGTAGTTTACCGCGCCTATACGTCTTTGTGTTCGTAATTTTTGTTGTTTTTGATTTACTTGGTACCGACCTACTTTTCTACTATGCTGGCAGGTAGGAAGTTCCATGGTTGGTAGGCGTTTGCTTCTTTGACGTTTCCTTCAATGTAATCGCACCCTCTCAACGGAGTCATTGATCATAATGCACCCAGTATCGACTCCCTTGCAAAGGTGACTCAAAACGCCCGACGTAACTACGCATGTCTCGCTCGAAAGCAAAATAGCTATTTCATCTCATTCCCGACTCGTAAGTATCCTCTAATATAAGATATTACCACTCCGTGTGGGACGGTAGTGAGTCTATGCTATCCGGCAACCCATGGTGGCCACAACGCTTCGTTCTCGTTTTTCAGGTAGCTATACCGGTGTACTTTCACCTACAATTCCTTCGCGTAATTGGGTGTATTCCTATCATTTAGAAGAAAAACTTGATTAAAAAATTATGCAGTTTGAGTGAAGGAAATTATTAAAAATTAAGCTATAGTCTGCTAAAGCTATAGCTACTCCTAGACTATGGCTATTACTAAAAGCTATAGGCTAGCTATAGTTACTAGGTAGGTGGCAGTGAGACAAATCTGGGTCGAATTTACTTTGACCCACAAAATCACGAAATGTAAACATACGGCGTGGCATGGATCCTGGTTCGTAAAGTGTTGTGGTCACAGGAGCCATAAATGGGGGGTTATATTTAGCGGTGCTCAAAATTGGTACAAAACCATTGGGCGGCGCGGCGGGTGTGGCTTTTAACCAGATTCCTCTTGGGCAAACTTTACGATTTGGCATTGTACTTGGGGTCATTTCAGTGCCCCCTTTTGTGTTAGGTTTATCGATCTGACGTCCCATTGAAAGTCTCTGGGCTGCCCAGGAGGTGAGTGTGATCTCGGGAGAGGGGCTATGGCGGCGGTTGCACCCCCTCAAATTAATCAATACAACTTCAAAACTTGATAATGGCACTTGAGTTTGAATCTGAAACGTAGCAATGTTTTCTCCACCGTTAGTTGATTTCCGTAGACAATGAATATGGTGGGTCCCTAAATGATTAAATAAAAAAATGTAGTTATAGGTACCTTCGTCTACCAAGTTTCAACATATTCTGGGAGTCATAGTGGCACTTTACTGCTTCAAAATCGTATGAGATTCTATATTAGCATGACTCAGCAAATTGAAACCCTACATAAAATATGTTTGCCAAGTGGGTGGACACGGACAGTCTATACATATATACACCTACATATTTTGTTGTACGTAACGACATGTTGTACGATCAATCTTATCAAATTTCCTGAGAATTTCTCAACAATTTACTCTCTCAATGAGTCTTGAATTCTGATTTATTTCAGGTTGTTCTCTCCATCATACCACATTTGGTGGGTAGGAGGAAACCCATTCTGATACTGGGACTGTAATGATTTACCTTGTGTTCGCCCCGGGAAGAGGTCAACAAAATACCAGCAGAGAGTGTAAACCGTGTAAAAACAAACAGACACACGATCAACAAACAATACTTTTCAGCTTGGTGCTAAATCAACGATGAACACGGCAGTTCCTAACGAATTCAAGATTCAAAATACCCTCAGTCCGCGCAATAAAAATACCTTATTGCTACAATGTTTAAGGCCGGGTCACACTTGTCGTACACGCTTCCGATCCGACTCCGATCATACAATCGGACGAGTGTGTGAGAGGGGAAGTGGTAGTGGATTTTGAACGGCGTAGTTCACACCTTTCCGACACGCGTCCGATCCCACTCCCACACGACTCCGACTTCCATCCGATCATGCTCCGATTTTGCAGTCTATTCGTTTTCCGGCTGCGGGACGCGTGTCGGACGAGTTTTAGCGAATTTTCGAAGAAAATGAAGCTATTACAATGGCTTCAAAATTTTTGTAATGCAAATTTTTAAAATTTTGTTCATGGAAATCCGTTTCAGACCATTCTAAAACGATTTTTGAAATTTAACACTTTTTATATGTATGTGGGTTCGAGATAGAAAATCGGAAAATTTTTTAAAATGTCAGTAATATCGAAAGAAAGGTTCAGTTCGTTGGCCAGAATTTGTGGAGTACTCCAAGGGGCCAAATGTTGAGAATTCAGAGTCAAAAATAGCTTTAAAAAAACGTGTTTTTTGAG
>JAEMON010000006.1:12964727-12977546 GCA_030264115.1 Lygus lineolaris | reverse complement strand
AAATAATAAACCATTGTGTAATAATTTGCAGTGTTTTTTAAAAGGTTCTTCACATAAAATCAATAGGTACCTAGTTTCCTTATCATACGGAGGCTGGTATTAATCTTGTCAGGACCTCCCCTATTGTTATGGAAATGATAAATAACAGCCAGGAAAGAAGAGGAATTTCATCATTTAATTATTTTTTTAATTGGAATGTAGTAAGAGAAGTATCAGCATCTCGCTTTTCCTTAGCAATATCGTAATAAAGCCAGGTGTTGGAGACAAGCAAAGGGAGCTATGTTCTTATAAATTTCATCGGATTTATTCACGGTGCAACTTTCTAAAAATAGTTCTTCTTATCACCTGCAAAGAAAAACGCGGACATTACTGATTCCCCCAGTTGAGAAGCAAAAATGTAGATGATACTCGTTAAAAGGAGATCCTTGGAACGTTGTTTAGTCGAGAAATAAAAGAAGCCACCCACGATGCTCGCAACACAACCCACTTGGTGCCAAGTGCACCGCACTATTCCAATCGTTCATACCCTGCTCGCATGCTGGTGCCAATTGGTTCTTAACAACTTACCTACTGGAAGCTGTGATAAATAGTGGCTAGTGGCTTATAAAATGTCGCAATGGAATTAGCAATTTGGCAGAGGGTAGACCATTTTTGTCGTCCAAAACTGGTCTATCCTCTGCCGAATTGCTAATTCCATTCCGTCCATTTTTAAATGTGTCCTTCATGTGAGGTCCGATTTCTGACGGCCTCGCATTATTATGTACATTTTTTCAATATTGAGCTGTTCTATATTATCTACTCTCATAATTTTGTCAAGATAATAATAATTATTTATTTGTTATTTCTATTGTGAGTCTGTTCAACATTCATCCTCTTGTCGCCCTTTATCGTTCATTAATTCACTAAGAGACACGTCGACTTGTTTGTTTCAGGTGAGAAGGACCCCGTTGCGATCTTTGAAACATACGGTAGGGAACTTTCCTATATTACTCATCACATACGCTGTTTTGAAGGTGCTTTGTAGGGAATTGGTCCCCCATTGATGTTGAACTGTAGGATTATGTAGTTAGTGTAGTGGGAATATTTTTGGTGTGATATCATGCTTTCTGCAGTACGCTTCGAGTAACGTTAGTATTGAGTTTTGATTTATTACAGTTTGTAGCTGATTGATTTATAACTGTTTGTATTACAGTTTGTTATTTTAGTTTCCTATGGGTCATAGACCAGTAAATGATCTGTTGCATTAATTTTTCGTATATAAGTGTTTGGTCCGCAGTTTATGTAGATTCTTCGACATTCGGGTAATTTACTGGTATATTAATGCTTTTATCGTATTTATTATGATTGTTATTATATTGCACTCGTAGTACCAAGTAGGTAACCAGGGGAAATATTGACATCTGACCTACTTGTAGTTCTTTGTATGAATTGAGCTGGGCTCAAGAATATCTCACATTCACACGCCCAAATTTCAAGAAAGATCTAATTTCCAGACGTAACAAGCAGTTTTAATGCAGGAGATGCAGATAAGACTTAAACAACTCCATATTTACCCCTAATGAGAAATGTGCTGAATCTGGAAGATATGCTTAGGGTACAAACCTGATACTTGAAAGAATTTTTTAAGAAAAAGTTTAAACTCACGCACCATAGATTGAGTTTGTCAAAAAAGTATTATTTTGTAAAATTTAAATTGTTATCTATCTCTAAACTCTAGTTCTTTCTACGTAGTAGTTCTATCAATACAGGTTGTGTCATAAAACTGATCGGTGAAAGAGAACTTCATTAAAAGAAACTTCTGACCTATCGATCCTCTGAGGTCTACTTGAAGAAGCGATGAGCGGAAATAATTGGGCCGCTCCACGGATGAAAGACGGTCGGAAGCAGAGAAATAGACCGCCTCTGGCTTCCCCCAGGAAAATGTTTACAGGTCCCTTGAGGACCTTCGGTTTCAAGGGGTTAAATCGAAACTAGCTGAGTGGTGAGTGACACTGACGCTGAAGTTGGTCGGTTATAATCCGGCGGATCTGGAAGCTATAAATTTGTCTCTTGATGACTTTGGAACTACTTTGCATGCTGGGAAAATACACGAGGAGGATGTCACGTAAAGGGATTTACACAGCTATTTTCAATGGCACTTCGAGAACATATTCTATAGCTGCAAGCAATTTTTCGGTGGCTTCCAAAGAGTGTAGTATCTCCTCTCTCCTCCTTACTACCAAAATAGAGCTGTCGTGAGGTGCTGGTATGGAGATGCTACTTTCCACCAGAAGAATCTGTTATGAATGGGCTCTTCGTATGGTTATTTTTTACGTCTTCAATTGAATGGACTCAGTGAGAGCTTTCCATAAACATACAACATGAGCACAACGTCGACCTATCAGGCTACCACAAATAATGAACTATTTATTTCGATGGCCCCCCCAAAAACTACATTATGTACATTCAGTAATATAAAATAAAAGTGTATATTTCTTGCAACATGAGGGGTACCTGATGGACGGAAACGGGTTTTGTATTTAGAACTTGCTACGTCAGGCCACCTGGAGCCCATCGGGTGGAGGGGGGGGGGGGGGGGGGGGGGGGGGCTAAAGCGCCTAGAAGTTACAACGTCACAAGCGTTCTTTCTACCCGTTTTGTGGCCAAACATCGCAATTTCGAGCTGAAAATTGGCGGTTAGGGGTTTTTGAGGCTAAACCCGAATTTGAGGTCAAAAGTGGAACATTCCTACCGATGCTCAGACCCGGTTTCAATCAATGGACCAGCCAGGTTCGGCGCTTGACTGCATCAATGATGATACTGACTGATTGATGATACTGTCATCATAACCATTCGCACACTCGCTATCTTCATTGTAATACCTAGGTAGGTACATATATATGGAAAATTATTATTTATTGTAAAATTATACCATTATTATATTATTATATGATTTTATTAAAAAGTTATTAAAAAATAAAACATGATCATTCATTTCTATGGAGGGTTATTGTCATGAATTCTATATTATGTAGGCATCTCAAACTAAAAAGATAACGAAGAAGTAGGTATTGCTTGGTTCTGCTCTCCTTCCTCTACTTTACGTAGGTATGTATTGAATTCCCAGTCCTAACTGTAGTTCTGTCTATCTGCCATTTAGTTATCAAATGAAAATATGAACGTCTTTTGAGAAAGGTACGTTCTCTCGCATAATACCGTTGGCTTATGTATGTACTCTTTTACGTCTACCCTCTTGACATCCGCCTGTAAAGAACCTCATTGCGCATATTTGATCCGGTGGAGGCTGCATCTTTCAAGAGTCCGTTCCCTCTCGCCTAACCTGGTTTTTTTGCCCCTCTGAAGGCAGAAAACGTCGAAAATAGAACGCGGGAGAATTCAAAGAGCGAGAGATTTTCTAGGGAGCTGTGATAGAAGTCATACGAGGCTCTTCGGAAATAGAGTACTGTACTCCGAAGTGCTTTTCAGCTCAAAAGTGACAGACGGATCATTCCACCGAAGAACCTGTCATTTTTGGCAGACTACCTTACCTACCGCGATCTACTTCTGAGGGAACGCATGATACATTTTTTCGCAATCCCTCTCTCAACCTCCTAGGTTACTGTATTTGACCTTGTCAGTCAGCCGTCTATCATTAAACAAAATCATTATCGATGTAATTTCATGTTGTTACTTAGCAGAACTTCATGTTGTTACTTAGCAGAACGTCTTTGATCTATTATTTCCATTATGCTCACTTACCTTACTGAATCATATAGCTCTATCTCAAAACGGTAGGTACCTAAAATTACATTTTTTCTCAGTAGTTCCCAACAATGCTGCGTTTGGTGTAGAAAGGGTGAAAGTCTACCCACCCTTCCTCTGAAGAATAAGGAGGGAAGGGGTGTGTGAATCGTTGTGTTCTGGAAAGCACAGGAAAAATATTGGTCAGTAAGGAGTATTACGAACCACATAAAGACACTTCTCAGAATGTTCCAATATGAAACTATTTAGGCCTGCAGAAAGGCAAGACAGAATTCGCCATGCCCTGTTTTCTCTTTGGCTCTTAGCTATAGAGTAGATGATGAGCACCTACAAATGTAATCGTAATCAGAAACGTGAAAACATTAGCTCTTACGAACGAACGTGAACTCTCGCGAATGCATCGATTTCTCACGACCTCATTCGTTGATCAGGGATATTATTATTCCCGTTCTTTATGATTCAATAATAGATAACTACTGGCGTTCATAATATGATATTGTGAGAATTCCCACACAATCGGATAAATGGTAGCTCGTTATTGGGTAAGGAAGAGAAAGCGATCTAAAACGACATGAAAGCATAGTTTTCTGTCCCCTTCGCAAGTCGTAGTTAACTCAAGTCTCCCCTCATTATTAACTTCAACCATCTAATATTTTCATCTGCCAAGTTGGGTGGACCTAGTAGCTTCCTCACTTTTGTTACACGGACTTATAAAATCAGTTGGTGAAAATTTCAGCGAATTTCTAGAATAGTTCCGGAGTTATGCCTATGTCAAGAAATATCAAGTTTGCGTATGTGCAGTAGAAGTTACTGATCCAATTGTACGCAATTGCCTTGGAGTCAGCCCCCAACTTCCTTTCGAATTTAAGCGAAATCGGTCCATTAGGAATTGAGAAATCGTAGATCCAGGAAATTGACGATTCCGCATGGGTATACATGCTAATAGTTGCGACCGATGAAATTGATATGGGACAGTTTCGGGGCTAACTCGCTCAATTCCTGAGAATTTAATCAAAATCGGACTATAACGTCTTATAGTTTTGTCTGGGACAAGAAGTAGACCACAGGGAGACATTAGACACGGAACCAAAATGGTTCAAAAAGATCTGAAACGTAGAAGGCAAGTGGAAATTTGGATTTTTGAGGACAACGTTTTTTTATATTCTTGCATGAATACATAGCTTACTAGGTATATACCTTCGGCAAATTATGTAAACAAATATAAATGAATAATAATAACGTATAGGTTGAATATCTTCCTTTTCGGCTTATTGCACGCCTCAAGATGGAGTCTGGCGACCTTGACGAACTGGCGTGCTTGCTTTGTTTACCTCCGTGCTCGACCCCGTGTCAAGGTGAGCTACCTGGATTCAAAGCTCCCAAAGCGGCTAAACCGGTATATGTAATAGTAATGTACCCCGCACTACGACACCTTCTTGTCTTCCTCTTCTCTTTATATTTCTTTAGAACGTTAGATTCTATGGGTAAATTCCTTTCGCAGTTTTCCACGATATGTTATGCATTGATTTACTGTGTCAGTGGTGTACCTAATTGAAATATAGGTAATTTCCACATCATCGCACTGGACCAGCATATCAGTTGTTACTGTAGATAGCGGGTGTAAATAGAGCGATCGGCGACTTGTTGATGTCTATCTGACGGATTTTATTGATACGAGACTCGTACATGCATCGGAGGAATCATCGTTGCTGAGGGGCTTAGAGAGTTAGCAGAATTAGGGAATCTGCACCATTGTTGGGCTTTGCTGGAGATCCTATTTCTTCAAATAGTAAGTAGGTAGTATTAGTTCTACCACGCCTAAGCGCAAAATAAGAACCCACCATTGAAGTTAGCCATGGCTTACTGGTTTCCATTCCCAGTGTTGTGCGTGTAGTGAACCTCTACATGTCTACATGGACGAGAAGCTCCTTGCATATAATATATTATGTATATTATATGATATATTATGTATATTATATATTATATTATGCATATTATATGTTATATATAAGCATATTATGCTTCGGTTTGTCAATTGCCTTTGCCCTGTAGAGTAGGTTCAACCAACGATCTATACACCGTGTACAGCTTTATCACCGACCGAACCCTCAGCCTACTAACGTGACTGGTCTACCTACTACCACCATTGTAATGGAGGTTGCCATTACAGTGAAATCCTTGATGATATCAAAGTTATATCAGGTGGACTGTTCTGTCTTGAGGAAATATCTTTGCGTGGGGGAAGTGAGGAGAGAAATCACTGTTTTCAAGTATGATTACTCTTCCTGGCCCACCCGAGATAATTCAAGGCCTCCTTCCTGTTTCCTTATTACATGGGTAGTTATTGCGTTAAGATTTCGAGCTTTAGGTCTTTTGATAGGCACTTCTAGACAAAAAGCTGCAAATGAACGACGCGTATAATTATTTTTTAATACCCCTATTGATAGGTCTCATTGAAAGCTTTCCAAAAAGAGCTGTATGTGGTTAATCCGATGAGAAGAAAGAAGGGTAGGTATACAAGTTCGTAATCTGGGATACCTACCTAAGATGTTCCT
This sequence comes from Lygus lineolaris, assembly GCA_030264115.1. Lineage (NCBI taxonomy): Eukaryota > Metazoa > Arthropoda > Insecta > Hemiptera > Miridae > Lygus > Lygus lineolaris. Next base: position 12,971,250 of record JAEMON010000006.1, on the reverse strand, counting down.
AGCGTTGGTGGGTGGGTGGGTGGGGGAGAGATGTTTTCTTCACTTAACTTTATTCTTGAAAAACGATTCAATACGATTTCAATTAATCTAATGGCATCTATCATCCATTATATTTATTAGAAACGCTGCAAATTATTACACAACGGTTTATTATTTTCTCTTTTGTATAGATCGCCCATCTACACAGATCCTATTGACATAAAATCCCACCTATCGCGAGGTTCACAATCATCTCTTGGCGACAATGAGTAGGTACCTTCTTGTAATTATTATTATCGGAGGGTTGTATCATTCATTCTTAATAAAATTCAGTAACTAAGGAAGCTTCTGAAAGTAAACAACAAACTTGGTCCGGTGGAATCGAAAGAAAGTTGCATCTGAACAGCTGATATTTGAACGGAGATTTTGCATACTCGGGAAGAATTGCGAATCACACTCATGTTTCTGCTCTTTTTTTTCTTTTCGTTCAACCCTTAAGTCCTTACAGGGAGCGAACGGTTGGTCCTAAAACGCTGCGCAAGGTCTCATTCGACGCTAAAAATTTTGTTCAATTTTAAATCGATGGAAAAAATGTACCTTCCTATTTGAAAGTTTCGAGCTAGGGCGTTTTGAAAATTTCATCCCCTATTTTCTAACCCTTAGAGAAGACTGACAAGCTTCGCGGCACAACAACATTTTTTTAAATTCGATTTTTGGATTCTACGTATCTTGAAACGTAAAACCTCAAATTTTGAGGGGGTTTAAAATTTTTTTTTAGTGCTCGATTCCAAAGGTTCATTATTGAAAATAATAAACCAAAAAAATTAGGCACAGATCATTGGAGAAGGACGCGTAGTTATGCCTATGAAGCAAATAGGCTCTCGGCTACATATCTTCATCCCGAACCCTGAATCATGACGCAGGAAAACTCAAACGAACTGATAATTATTGGCGCAGAGGTTTTCGAGGGCGCAGAATCAGAATTCAGAAACTAGTTGGTAGATTCGTCCCTTTCAAATCACTCATTGTTGTACATATATGTACCTAACAATACATGTATGTATGCATCCGTTGTTGTCTCATCATGTTAAAAAAAATGATGATATAAAAACCGCCAAAACAAGAATAAAAAACAGGCTTCATGAAATTCACTTATTTCTACGCTTTCGCTGCTGGCAACGCTGCTGATGTCAGAACGTATGAAGGATAGGGTGACATTGTAAGTCAGCAAAATGGGTGATCAAAGTAATCAGTGGAATTACCTATCGACTCGTAGGTAGGTACTTCTAGACTAGCCATGAGTAAGTTGGAAGTCATTATCTCCGAATGATAACGAACAGAACCTGCCTTCCATTAATCTTTGTTAGTGGGAATCTTAATATGATGAGAACTCCGGGTTCCCGGATATTCAGTACTTACCCTACTGTATAACAACGTACTTTTGCGCTTAATCTTGCAGGGGATTCTCGGACCCGAACACGATCAAATATGTTGAGTCGCGGAATCCAGTGTGATCCGAAATTATCTATACCTTCATATTGTGGTCGTGAGGGTGATAAATGAGAGGCAGCAAGCTGGGAGTTCAGAAGACGTCTGGTCTGGTCTACGCTCCATTTATTCAAGCCGTTCCCACGTTCAGTAATTCAATGAAAGTTATACGTGTATTTTCTACCTTAGCAAATGCACCTTTATTGTAATTTCAGTTGTATGTAAGTTTAATAACAAGAATAATTACTTGTACGAAACTTCACCGTCATACTCAATCAATAAGGAAAGCCGATTTCACGATGAACGAAGATGGTGTACGACTTCTACCAAGCCAGGAACTTGCCCATCAGTTTGATAAAAACCACATCGAAATCGTTGCAGTCTTTTGATTCCCAAACCGTCACATTCAGACAAACATACCTAGCGTAATATTAATATAGATGGTCGATAACTATTATTGTTCTAGTTTCAGCAAATTGTCGGGAAGAAAATGGGTTTATCTATGGAAATGGGTACAAAAAGTAGATTAGGTTTTTAACTTTTTCTCTTGGAGTGTTATGAAATGAACCCAGAAGTTCATTATCACTTCTTCATTCATCATCCAACCTTAGAAAATGTCTAAAAATTCCGAAATTGCGTAGGAATGTCAATAATATCTGATCGAATGATCGGTGACCAGTCATTCCCGTTAAGTGTTTCTGAGGCAAAATTTCAAAGGGGGTACCTAACAAATCGCAAGACAAAGAGGAGGAGGTTCACGATTCTTAACATGTTCGAGAACACGAAATCAGCTAAACATTTTTATTAAGGAATGGCCCTGCCAATATTTTAGACTTTATGAATCGAAAATCTCTGGAAAATGACAGGTTTTTTTTCCATTTATTCATTCAAGGAAGTGATAAATAAAGGAAAGTGATACGTCTTCTTACATAATATGAGACCCTATAGGTACATGGCCCGAAGGTTGAAGGGAAAGTATTGTAATTGGTCTGAAAAGAAAATACCTGGAATTCCGCCGGTGTATAGTTTGATGCCTACTCAATCTTAAATCATACAATTTTTGGACCGAGATGTCCTCAGTTTTTTCCCGTCGAGCCATCAATTGTATTGTGTCAGGTAACTAGGTATTGGCGTATATTCATCAACGGGAGGATTAGATCGTCAGTTTCCATTATGCAATACGTTTATCACATTGATAACCCGCGAGCAGGGCTATTAGGTAGGTACCACTTTCTCCGACAGCCTGAGTCTCGTGCTCAGCCACGCGATAAATTCATGTCTAGGAAGTTCATCATTATCCACTTTGCCGGTATAATTTTCCGTCAATATGAAGTCTAATTGGGTCTTTTTTAAAGAATTATTCGACAAAATTTACTAAATGACGATTGATTGAAAAAATTTCATGAATTACAAAATACAATTGCGGTCCTCCTGGTTTTCCCTAATTAAAAAATAAACGGACTCGTGATCTCCTTAACTCATCAGTGAGGATGAGGACGTATCCCGATGGCTCTGGACCGAATAATGAGAACATCCGTTCGCGTGGAGCCACCTCAGGGTTACAGTGTGGAACCTACTCTACTCTGCGCTTACATTCCAACTCAATGACTGGCTATTGTGACTTCCCGACGAGTCAGTAGTAACGATCTAATAATAAAACGTGCATTCATTGCTGCGTTACTTACATACTTATTGGTTCCGTTTTGAAGTCAGAATAACGAAAAATCAACACATTTGTTGATTATGAGACCTCTAGGTTGATGATTGTAGAGTTTTTAACATAACATAACTATAACGACCGTTAATAGAGAGCTTCTTTTATGGTGGGGAAGGGCTTTTGGAGGGCGTGATTTGCCTTGATTAACACAAACGGCCCTTTCGTGACATCGTGACCCGAACACTTTATACTAACCCTGAATCATTAAAAAATATTGTATTTGTCTATCTGCAATTTTCCTCCAACCGAAGAACATTTCCTTTGTTTTTCAACCTCCCTCATCAAGTATAAAATTCGAAATATTGATAACAACTTTGGATTGTTTAGTGCGTGGCTGGCATTTTGTATGTTCGCATTCGCTGTAGTAGTACCTATAGAGGAAGAGAATTTACTTCTTGAACGTTAGGTATTTGCTGATGATTCAACACATGCTGTAGAAATCAGCCTTCTATTATTCTATTCTGCATTCTATTATACTCTCTAGTCCATAAAATATAAATATAAGTTTGGTATTATTGTAGCCTTTACTTTCGTGATATGAACATTTCTCCTCCCCTAAAATCCCCTCGTTCTACGAGTACGTTGAGACCTTCTCAAACATATTTGGTTTAGCATGTTTGTTTGGGAATCTTAGCCTTTTGTACGTTCGATGGACGATACCTCAATAAGCCCTCACGTATGGAGGTTGATAGAATGATTCAGTTGGCTATGATATTCTCTTTTTTCGAAATCGGGGAACGTGTTCCGATTCCGACCCTTGACCTCCAGCCTCTGACCGCTCGATGGAATTTCTTGGCACCCGCCCAGGTCATACAACTCCAGCCAGAAACTACCTACCTACATAATAAAATTTCACATTTGAATATAAGGGATCCCACCAATTTATACTCGGACAAAAGAATACCATTTACGGTCACTAGACTTTGTTGTCCTCCCTTTTTGGACTTTGAAGTACCAAAGAAAAGTTGCTAGATGAAGTCATACATTTGCAATATAAATAATAGAAAAAAACTTGTTGGCTATATAATGGGGATATTATTGGTAATTTTCAAAATAAAATAGTTCTGTTTTTATCGATTCTTTCTCCAATAACTGGGTAGGGTACTCAGTTTGCTCAGCTTCTGTTTTTCGTCCTCCCTTTCCATTTTCATTACCTTCAAACTCGACAGAATTATTTTTAGATCATAACTCCATTACCTCTTCATCCATCAACTCAACTATTTATTTTTCTCTTTTCCGGTCCCTTCCCAAGGTACCTAAGTCTCAAGAGAATGTGATGGGGAAAATAAAGAGGGCCTTGGGCAGAATTTCACGATGGTTTTTTTTGCCAAGTCAATATTACTGTATAGCTATGTTATGTGTATAATAACTCGGCTTTTACTCTTCCATAAAATCGAGGTTGTTTGGGTTTTGTGGGTGTCCTTTCGTCATTGATCACCACGTAGCGTTTTACCTGGACCCATTGTTGTGGATGATGGTCTACTGTGGTTTATTATTTTTTATGGATAACCTGGGAAATTAACATTATTGCTGACTGCGTCTTATACAACAATATTCCTATAGCGTATAAAATACATGTTTTACGTTCAAAGTGCATGGTTGAAGATAGAAATAATGCTACATTCTTCAGGCTGACCGCGGTGACATGTTATAGCAAGCTACATTCTTCAGGCTGACCGCGGTGACATGTTATAGCAAGCTACATTCTTCAGGCTGACCGCGGTGACATGTTATAGCAAAGTTACCTTGAATCTATTCCAAACAAATTGAAAGTTGCTAAAAATCATAATTTATCTATCAATCATATTTGATCATAATCCTCAGTCCTTATTCACTCTCAACTTCTATCTTTCATCAAACTATTTTCAACCTTTCTTTTGAAATAACATTTATTGCGATAATTATTTTTGTTACGATGCGTGCTGTTGGTTATATAGAACTTGGTGGGGTCACAGACATTTCTCTCCCAGATGTGAAAATCCTATTTCCATTCGCTTCGTTTCACTCCATTTGAGGCTGAGTAGTTTGCAATTCACGTCAACCGTCCTTTGGTTAATGAGTTTTGTTCGATTTATTTAGACTCTGCTAAGCAAAAATTGTGGATGTCTAGAAATGTATCTCTAGAGATCACTAAGTTATCTCTTCCCTACGTCTGACGAATCAAACAAGACATTGACCATCCTCAAACCAATGTACTCAAACCTCCTCAATCCAATTAGTAAAAGTAGCAGGAAGTGGAACTGTTTGGTCGGGGGCGAAACGTCCGTTTTTCTTGTCGATGAGTATGAAAGGTCGAATCTTGAAAGTAATGACGATTTATACCTTTCGATCCAATATTATGTGAAAACAGTATCGAATTTATGTACCTATATTGATATTACTATATCGGAAGCAAAATATCGATACGACCAATATAGAATCGTTGATAGGTACCCGAATTAAAAAAAGAAAATGGCAAATTAATATTGCTCATATAGAGTTTATTATTATATTATACTATCTATATTTCTATGGAACAAGCTCAATAAATTGGGAACTTTGCAAATTTATTTTTTATTTTGTAATTTGAAAGACCTTAATGAGGGCTTTCCAAAAAGGTGCTAAGTACCTATATGAGGGGTACCCGACGATTGAAAGTTACCGAAATTGGGGCTTGTATTTGAACCTAACTGATGTCACCGACCCTCCGCTTTCCTGGGTGTGCCCCCCTTTTGCGGAGCCTGACGTCACGCGCTCGCTCTCCCCTCCAACCCATTTTCAAGATGTAAATTGGCTCCAGGGGTTTTGAAGGGCGCTGAATCAGATTTTGTGGTTCAAAATGCGAAATTCCTACCCATGCAAGTTCCCCATTGTGGAGCGTTTCTTGGTGGAGGGGTTGGAATAAGTATAGGTATCTTGAAATAGGTACCTACCTATGTAAATTAAATAATCGGTATTTATTCCCATTTCGAGTTTCATCAATCCTACGAATGGGGGGGGGGGGGGGGGGGGGGGGGGGGGGGAGAGAGGGAGAGAGAGAGAGAGATGATTGAAAAATTATCAAACCCCAATCTTTTAGGAGAGGAACTTAGAAGCGAAAACGTAGGTACTGATATCGATATTTTTCTTCCGATATCTGTGAATAACGAAAACCTGGTATCGGATACAGATATCCGAAGTATCGAATCGTTACCTACTACTTGAAAGAGTACTCACTACCCAGTCATTGTTACGTGGTATTTTACACCCTTGAAAAGCCCCTACTCCCAAATTTCGGCTCAATTCGGTCTATTAGTTGGCGGAATGGTTCCACGTCGCGACATCGAGGAGGGTCTCTCTCTTCTCCCTCTCACTCTCTCT
>JAEMON010000006.1:12927037-12938394 GCA_030264115.1 Lygus lineolaris | reverse complement strand
AATTGGAGTCAAATTCCGCTCGTTGGTGAGTTAACTTAATTCAACTTTGAGGATCCACTGTATTGAGTTCCAAAACCAGAGATGACAGAAACTGAACTGACTGAGATCTTATACTTGACAGAAATGGAAGAATGAAACTGCAGAGAGTCTTTAATTTGATATTCAGGTTATCTGAACTAGTGGAAGAAGAGAATAACTATGGTCTTAAACAATCGATGTTTCCATCTGTTCGTATAAGTCGTCCGATATGCGAATCCAGGTATGTTTCCAGCTCATCAATGTTCCGACCTGCACAAGTGGGAATGCCTACATACAGCTGATGGATAGAACCAGAAAGGTTGATACCTCCACGAATACTCTACAGCCTGGGAGGACTCACAGGAATTAATTATAGGTCTCCCCCAACTATTCGAATAGGTTTAGGTCGCCGAACCCTCTGCGCACACTGTTGTGAACCATAGAATATTCTTTCTGTTCAAAGTGGTTTTTGTGCGAAAGTTGCAGTGATAAGAACTGGAATCCTGTTCCAACTGCCTGGGGAAGTTGCACTCACATTGAATATTCTCACTCTTGAGAGGGAGAAGGAGGGGAAGTTGAATACAGTGATGTCTTCTGCTATCCATAGGTTCGTTCCAAAAGCGCAGTCCGAAGATATTCAAAATTCTTCAAGCCGAAGATCGCACGATTATATTACAACTAATATTATCACTTCATTACCAAACTAAATATTTTTGAATTTCAGAACTATGAGCGTACCTTTTAATGACATTGCCAACCCTTGTATGCCGTAAATGAATAATGCGTTCTGAATGAATGTATGAAAAGGTTCTTGGGACCAATTGGTAGTAGTGGTCCTGATTTTTTCCAAAACGCCTGCCTGCGTCTTGATCTAATGCCAGGCATACATCAACTGAATTATAATTAAATAATTATCCTCTATCATTGTCAAGAGTAACAACTGGTTCAAGCGTGCTAGCTAAGCCAATAAATCATTTATTCCGACAAATAGCTACCTTCAGTAGAATCTTCTGAAGTATTGAATGTACTGTAAGTGAGGGTAATACTGCTGGTATTCATGTGCACTCAGGGGTAGACTATCGTACGCCGAGTACAACTTCTCGTCGTAGCCATCTCCGTAAGGCGAGTAGCCGGGCATGTACTGGTTCTGCAAAGTTCCACTGCCCAGGAGTGAAGGAGGAGCTCCTGCTAGTCCCTGACCATCCGATTTGCCGTAGCGGGCCGTCTCCATCTGGTTATTATTGCCGGAAACGCAGTAAGTTGGAAGAACAACAGTTGCCAAAGACGGTATGCTTGGATTCATGGTGGATTGCTTGTCACAGCCAGCAGCTTCTTTGGGTGTGAATGGTTTAGCGTACGGATTCAAACTCGACGATTTTTCACTGAAACAGTGAAGGTTTGTGTTATAGAAACTCGGATGATGGTAAGAGATCCTTTTCTGTAAGATCATTGAGAAGAAATGTGTACTTATGGTAAATATATTATACCTATTGACAATTTTTCAGATTATGATGGTAGTCATTCCTTCCTTCGGTCGACAAATCTCAAGAACATGATAATTTTTTAGTTCTTCAAGGTGACATTGTCGAAAAACGAAGAGCTAGGTACATAATTATTTACTGTCGAATCTGATCATTCTAGATAAAAATCAGTTGATCCGTTAAATGAGTGACAGATTTCTTCATTGAAGGCTCGTGACTGGTAGGTATATCCATATACCTTGAAGGTAACATCGAATGTCGTACCTACTCTATTAATAATAAGTATACCCATGTGTCAATGATGTCAACCTTTCAGTTTTCGAACTTACATGCGACGAACTTCTTGGGTTGAAAATTCATCAGTGATGATCGAACCACCTTCTGTGAATTTTGGGTTTCTTTGAGGTTTAGGATAATCAACCCTCGTCCCTGCAGAGTCGCGAATGGGGCTTTGAGCCAAGACTGGGTAATCTTCCTTGTTTTGTAGCATTTTGGGCTCCTTGATGTAATCCACCGACCGCGAGTAGAAGTGATACCCCTTGAGGTCGTCGTCGAAATCCGAACTGACAGGTCTCAAATGCTGGTTCATGTTCCATGCTTTGTCCACGTATGGATGCAAATCTGGGTCATCGTTGCCGCGGTTACTCTCCCAAGACTCACAATCCCGTTTCCCAGAGAAATCCCCAGAAATCTCCAACCTCTGGGATAGGTCGAGAGCCTCCTTGAGGTTTACGTTTACACAAGAAATGCTTACGATGTCTTCTGATTTGAATATGATCGTGTCACTGTCTACATTGTTGTAAAAAGGGTCGGTCGGCTCCACTTTGTGGGTCAGGGCGATGATTACTTCGAAATTCGATGATAACGACGTGAAAATACCTTCATAGGTGGAGCCAGTCTTGGTTTTGACTTTGACGTTGTTGCCGATGAGTGAGGTGACGGTTTTGGCGAAATTGGGCCGACTGAAGACGCCCTCGTTTTGTGGGGGACGTTCTGGCAAGATTCCCACTGTTTGAGGCTTGCTGAGCCTTTCGTCCTCTTCCTTCAATGACATTCTACAACCAATCTTGGTGGTTTGTGGGTGACTTGTTTCACTTGATGTTAACAAAAAATGTAACGATCAACGATGTGTGGTCAGGAACAAACTTTTTCTTTTCGATTGGACGGATAACAATATGAACTTCATATGGTAGAAAAGATAATTCGATCATAGTATAGTTTTGATTCATGGAGTTAGTTGATGTTGTTACTTTATCGAAGCACATAGAATTAAAAATTATGCAACTTCTATTGTTCTGGAGAATTGGTTCCAGAATGAAATACTGATTGTGTTCTAATTCAAGTTTTGATTTCAATCATTAACATTCGACTCCAGCCCACCGAGAAGGCGGGAAATTTACATGTTTTATTAAATGTCTAAGATGAAAGATCTAGCTATCCCTATCATACGTTGACAGGTTATATTCCCCATCATCTAGTTCATACCTTATTACTTATTAGGTTAGTGTGATTTCAAAGTATTTTGTTCTACGGAAAGAAAATCTTCAATCGATCTATTCATTGTCTTAATTTCCCTTTGTACTCCACTTGTACTTCTTATTATTACATATACCAATGCCGTGGTCTCGTCTCGACTCTTTCCGTTTTTATTTACTTTCTATATTATTCTCAATAGATCATTCGGATCAGTGGATCATTGAATCCTGACTGTGATTTAATACTATAGCTTTCCTGCAACATTTTCATAGTATATTTCGGTCTTTAAGACGATGGGAAAACAGATTTTTATCGCAGGAAGAATATATAATGATATAAGACGGATGTTTTTAATTTAGTTGCTTAATATTGGCTCTCCGTAAGTACATAGTTGGAGTTTTCGTTCAAGGAATATTGAGGGTATTTTTAAACGTATTCTATCTCCCCGAGGAAGTTGGAAACGTCAAGGTGGTTAAGGTCGAATACCGAGATTTCCAGATTCATAGGTGGTTAATAGATCCAGGAACGTGATGGGACGAGTCAGGTATGTTGAGGTGATGCAAGGAATCGTGGCTTGCTCTCTTGCATTAATAATCGACTCTGTGAGGCAACGCCACCGTTTTTTGATCTCCCAACCTTCCTCTCTTACGAGGGATACCATCACCGCACGCGCAAAGTATTCGAGCTGGAGGACCTCTTGTACAAACTTAGTAGATTGGTACCTACCTTACAAATAATTAACACCTATGCGCATAGTCGGCTAGTATTTGATTTAGCATTTTTGTTTGTTACTGGTATTCTGCCCACAGGTAACCAGACCTATTTAATATTCTCCGTAATTTGCTACAAGATTGTGCCCCGCCAGGTGCAGCAAAGTTGATGTGCAGGGAAAGGATTTATATGGGATAAAAAATGCTGAAAATGTACTTTTATAAGTGTTTATTTTCAGCGAAATATACTTGGCGGTTCATTAACTGATTTTGTTAGGGTTATTAGTCGTGTACTTCAGGGTAAAATAGCCAGTCCCTTTTCGTTCATTGTTTTTCTTACTTACATAGACAGCTTCCTTCTTGCCGAAGGTCGCGAGGGAGTGAGTGCCACCTCATCAGCCGAAATTATGTTGATATTGTACGCCGATGACCTGATTTTATTAGCTAACAGTTATGTTGATATGCAGCGGAAACTTAGAGCTCTTGAAAAGTATTGTCTGTCAGTGAGCTCACGGTTAACACGGATAAATCAAGAATATTGCTTCCTGTGGACGATTATACGTAGGTACGTGGGTGTCAAATTTTTTAAGGCGGGACTTTTCAATCTCAATGTTAAAGAACGCCATAAACAAGTGGTCTGCAGCTGCATCCACAGTCATTTCCCCACTGATGAGGGCCAAGGCTAACTCCCCCTTCCCCTCACTCGAATCATGTGGAGAATCCCAATAGTAAGTTGATATTAAACGATCAAAAATGTTCGTTGATACTCTTCAAAACTGATGAATTCAATTAACATTAATCGGAGGTTCTTATGGTTGGGTAATATCCGCTGAGCTAGCAATCAAGATCTTAATCTCTAAAGTTGTAAATTCGGCGAGAGAGTCAAAGTGCGAGGAATGGCTGAGTTGAGTGAGGAACGAGTTCCTGAAAGATCGATTTCGTAAACTTTCCGAGGAAGGCCGGACTGGGATAAGGAGGTTTGAGCCAACTCAAGAGTGATCTCTCTCTGTTTTCAGAAGTGAAAGAAAGGGCAAACGAAGTGGAGTTAAGAAAACGACTGGGAGCTGCCAGCTACTTGAACGTTTGCTTTGGAAGAACAACGCTTCGGTTGGGACTTTGACGGGGTTAATTGTGTTTTGCCCACTTTGAGTTGGGTGGATCATGTATTAGTTAGGATACAATCGTTTACTGCTCTCTGAACCACATATCAAAATTAAGTTACCCAGCTACCTAAATTAATATACCCCTGATTAATAACATCTGAACAGCTCAACTACTATCAGGAGTCATTCTGGTATCGAAGTTTGGGTCTCATGATCCAAATGGACTTGAAGTGGTTTTTTTTAAATTACGAAAACTTTATTACTTTGTTTAATTACATCAGTTGAGATAGCAAAGAAGTTAAGTATTGTTCATGGCTAATTCACGTGATACTACTTCACTTGATGAGTCTGAAACATGAACAAGCGTTCTCTATTTACTAAAGTGTTTACTTTATAACTTGTTCAATTACGAATTTACGAAATCACTAAGGAAGACCGATTTCAAAAGGAAGCTGAAGTTTTACGACATCTTCTATAGCTTTTGAAATTATGATTTGTATTCTTTTCTATAACATGTATCCTGGCCAAGAACTTTGCTGAAGAAACCCCTACGAAATTGGTTTAGTCGTTCGAGAGTGGTCGAAGGACAGACGAGAAGGGCGAGCAAGGATGCTGATAATTAATTACCTATTTATATTCCATTCCCAAATGTGATCAGAAGGCTTCCACTATTCACTTATATAAATAGGTGGTTATATAAATGATATTGCGACAACACACATGTATTGGTTGTTATGTTAGGATTTGTTAGATTGAAAACGTTGGTTATTGTGTTTTTTGAATTTATTTAAAATCAATTTTGTGAGGCGGTCTACTATTTATAATCCAATATATATATTTATGTTACATAGACTATATAGGTCATAAGATTTGAGTAAATAATTTTTTTTTTGTTTTACCGATGTCTTTCGTTTCTCCGAGACTAATACGCGAAGAAAGCTATTTTTCAAATTATTAATGAAGAACACCATCTCTGAAGTTTTGCATTCCCGGCTACTTAACGGAAATTACATTCTTCCTTTTTTAGGTAACTACACCGAACTGGAAGCTGAGGGAAGTTAACGACTTTTTTAAGGACTAAGAATTCCTCTTTCTCTCTCCTATTCCTCCCTTTACTAATTTATTTTCCTCGATTCCTCGCATATTTTTCAGCTCGTTTCGGTTTCTTTGTTACCCCAATCCATCAAGCCGGCTCCATTCCACGTCTGGAATTCACATAAATACTCATTTTTGCAAGTCCTTCTCCGTGAAAATCCCTATCCCAATTTTGGAGGAGAGAAGTTGATTTGGTGCGTTATTCCTTTCTCATTAAGTTACCACAACCAGTTCCTTGCCCTCTTTACTCTGTAGGCCACATTAATTGTGTTGGACAGGTAAATGTGTTTCAAAGAACTGTAGTTACACGAGAATTCATCCTCTTTCTATGCTTTGTGCTCTTCATTTCTTCACTCCTTCTTGGTAGCCTCTAGAAAAATTACTCGGTACTGCCCTATAAAAAAATTTACTCGTGCCTTACCTCTAGAACTATTGGCCACTCGAAGTGTGACGAAACTACTGAGTCGTTCACGAGATGGCCGTACATATTTGAACTCATCCTACCTAAATTTTGCAACAATGCCGGCACAAAATGGCATATAGAAAGTAGGTTGGTACACAGACAACAAAGGTAGACGTAGGTAGGTAACAAAGAATAGATAGGTTTGAAATTACAAAATGATAATTATCATCATGAAAGAACACGCCAAAGTTGTAAAGTGGAATGGCCGGGCCGGTGCGATGCTCAGGAATGTCGGAAGGCGCCAAGCCCCAATCCACCCAAACCTCTTTCAAGGTATCGCATCGCCACCATGGTGCAACTCGTAAAACCAGCCAGTCAGGCGTGCTTGGGGTCCCTGACTCGAGGATGAGGTCCCCAGCTTACCCCGACCAGGACGCTCTGCACCGTGACATCACCTATTACGCTTACTACTCCACTCTTCCTCTCTGAAATCCATTACTACCAATCCCGTCGAACCGGTTTACCTCGATTCTTTTTATTTTTTTTCTTCTCGAAGGTTTTTTCTTACTCCTTCCCCATGCCTCCTCCTACTCCCTCGTTCCGTATTTACCATTTTCATTCCGATGTAACTCTCACCTAGAAAGCGAGCTTCTGTTCTTTTTCACCTGCCGTTACGCGCGCCCAATGACTTCCTTTGTGAGTCACTTTCTCGTATTATGTTATGACACAATGCCGATAGACACTTACTTAGGTTTCCTTCTTCATCATGATTCAGCATCTGCTGTAAAAGGTGACTGAATAGGCCTCGGAACATACGGATATCCATGTTCCTTGACATACCGCACGGTAGTATCTCTAGAAACATGCTAATAAAAGGGGGTACGATATTCCTACCAAGCGACAAGAGACTAATTACGTAGTTGTACGTTAAGGGGATGTGAGGATCAAACCACCACATGGTGGCCGCCAAAATCGAAAACCTGGATCACCTGGAAATGTCAGTAAATATAATTAGTTGCGACGGGAAAAGCCAGGTAAAATACGAACCCTTCGAACCACGAGCAAATACGATCTACTTGTTGGGGATTGGCCTCTGGTTAATTATTTTCCAATCATTATTATGGAGCAATCGTATTTTATTTCATTACTGCCACAGGACCTTGGAGATTATGCTCATGTTTTTTAAGTAGGTATAGGTACGAAGGTATACCTGCCCAAGAAGGTACCTAGCTTGGTTTGATCGAGTTGTCGTAATTTCCCTAGTTTACGATGAAGACCCCTCGAAGCACCCACGAATCAGCCCGAAACTGATTTCAGCCCGAAATCAGCTGGAACGTTAGGCCCCAGACCGTCCTCCGTGAATTAATTTCTGTGGGATCAATAGCAGCCACTGCGCAAACATAAAATCCTCCAAACGTCTAGTTCACAATTACTCAATGGACAAATCTCGGTCAAACCTGTTGGGTAGTTTGAGATTGGCCTCTAGAAGAACCCCTATAATTTTCATCGCGATCAAATCAGTGGGAGACACTGCACATGAAACCTTGTCAGCATAACACAAAAACGATTCACGATCGTGTTGGTGTTTTTTTTTCTTCAAAATGTAAACTCGCCCATAATTTTCAATGATGATACTAGGTGTGTACCTTCCTAGGTTATTGAACACGAGGAAAACTGTGTGCCACACTCGCTTTCCAGACTTTTTTTTTGTGGTTTTGGACTAGAAAATGTTTAATTTCGCCGTTATTTTAACTGCAGGGATCAGGGGAATGGGAGATTCACGTTTGGAATAGAACTTTTAAATTTCATGTTGGGGATCTCTCTGTACCAGTAAATTATTGTTTTCTGATTATTTTGATTGTAGTAGTTGGTGTGTACTTTGACCTTCCGATGAAACTGTGCCTACAGTAGATTATTCAGATGTACAGTACTGTAATTTTAGGTCCTCTAGTTGTACCGTCAGAATAGAGAATGAAGTTGGTTGATTGGGATTACGAGTTTTCACTATGCTCGAAAAAGAGAAACGAAGCTATAAAACATCAACTATATCAGTTCAAAAACCCACAATAATGTAAGCACATTATGGGTACCTGCTTAATATTGATAGGTATACAAGTTCGCATTTAGGTGATGCTCATGGCCTGAAAGCTGAGATGTCTGAGTGGCAGGTTAGCTAGCAAGCTTTAAGTTGCGTAATGTAGTTATCATAATCATTGTCATCTTGTGTTTGAGTTCGACGACCTTCGCTTTACGTAGTAACGGACCCTTCACGCTCGCGGGGCCACCGTGAGGTTCTCACCGGCCTATTTACCCATTTCAATTACAGGTTCATCCTTCCTTTGTTCATGAATTAAATTAAGCTCGTTCAACGGTTTCAGTGGCTACTAGATTATTTATTCAATCCCATCATCTCGATTATTTATTCAAAACCTAAGTCCATGCAAGTAGCTAGCTCCAACGCACTTGATAATTTATTACTACTCGGTCGTCTCTCCTGTGATACAAAATTTAGAACTGTGGGAATAAATGGTCTCTCCAGTGATGCATAGTCTCTCCTGTAATATCGTCTCTCCTGTGATGAATAATAGTCTATGATAAAATAAATAGTCTCTCCTGATAAAATAATCATTCCTGATAATCCTCACTTTCCTGATAATTCTTCACTGATAAAATAATCACTCCCGATAATCGTCTCTCCTATGACAAATAATAGTCTATGATAAAATAAACAGTCTCTCCTGTTAGAATAAATAGTTTCTTCTCTCTTGTGATAAAAAGAGCATCTCTGCGGGAATAAAAATAGTCTCTCCTGTAATATCGTTTCTCCTATGAAACAAAATTTAGCTACTGTTGGAATAAATAGCGGAAAATCCGAAAAATGATCGAATATTGGTCAGTTTTACTTTTTAGAGGACTGTAATTATTTACCATTTGTGCTATGATGACTCCAACGTTGAGTGATTGCGGTACCTTTCACCTACGGTATTTTAATTATAGTAATTATGAGATCACTAATAATTATGGTAACTATGAGATAAGGTAATTATACTTCCTACACCGATCAATTCCCATTGCAATCGCACTGAACAAGAGACAGAGACAATGATACTTTTCGTATCATCTGTTGTTCTGTATATTTAATCGTGGCAACAAACATCTAACGTCGTTTTGGGGAAGTTTTGATTTTGTACGATATTTCCATTTTATGTCGATGACATCACTATCATGGGATCGAGTGGTTTATTTACTAGCCACCTTAGAAGAAAATTATGTCTTTCGTTTTCGTTAAGGTTTTCTGCAAATCCAATCATCAATCAAGCCAATATTCCTGCTCATAAATTTTGGACTATGGAATTATTTCGAGCATCTTCTACTTTCGTCTAAAATCTGGTGAAGGGCGACGACGTATCAAAGGACCACACAGTTGTGTTTTTTTATTTTTGTACCTTTGTAATAATTATGTTTCAAAAGCAGAAGCTTGATTGAAAATCTTCCACTCTCAATTTCCAGGACGATCATGATAATGATAGGTATAGGCTCACACTACAACCATGTTTCATCACTTGTTGGCAGGAGCAGTCCCATGGAAACTGATAGCCACCGATATTTTCTTGTGATGAAGCGAATAAACTCGTGTATCAAAATAACGAGATGATTTGTTGGGTGGCGCGTCAGAGAAACAAGATCGCCGTCCCTGAGAACTTCCATTATGGAAAAGTATTCAAATTCAGCGAGCTGGTGGGGGGATATAAACACTACTTTGGACGTGGGATTGTTGCATAATTCCGCAAGCCTACGCCATGGCAGAACAGGGTCGTCTGCAGTATCAAATAACGCGTGTCGTAACCGAATTATGAACAGCACAGGAAAACTCATCCTCTTCCGTGCAGGCAGAGAATGTAATGAATATTCTTATTGGAATTGCAGACAGACATTCCTTAATAAAACTTGTCTTGAAAACGTCAAACAAGGAGTGTAGGCAGCTTCTCTTCACTTCTTAAACCATATCCAGGAGTGGTTTACTTCATGGTTCATACTATATGCAACTTACTCATTGGTTCAAATTCAGAACTAAACGTTCCAACCTCAACTATCCATATGAGCCATGAACATCTTAACTCTATCGGAAGAGTCTAATACAAATCTAACCTATAATTCTCACTGAAGTCAACGAGGTATTATTGCATTTTCTGTTCAAATGCTCGTTACACACAGTTGGGTTCGCCTCCAAAGCAGTCATTTTTTCAATATCCACGAGAATTGCCAAGTCGGTTCGCGTGGCACAAATTGGGTCAGGTGACCCATGGTGGGTCATGGCCCATTAACTACTCTCTCACCATTTGATCTATGTCTGGCTAAAAGCCCGGCGTTCCACTCAAGGCGTTTCCCGAAGTGCTAAGACAGGAGCACTAAGATGCACCCCATGACTTCCTTGATTGAGGTTACTTCTCGCCGGGCAGTCTGGTATCATTCCGAACCGGAGATCGACGAGGATCGTTCAGTGGAAACCATTTCATGGAGGAAGTTGAGTGGAAATTGGCCGGGTAAACACGACATTTCCATTTGTGGGTTCCTTGTGCGCACCAGGGGGAGCCAATTACAGGCCACAGGTACCCCTGAGGTTGATGGGCTTTGTTAAATCCCTCGTCCCTGACCTAGGCTTACCAGTGTCGGTCGGCGGTCAGTTCAGGTTTGACCTGCTGAGCAACAAGAAAATTAAAGGCCCTCATTTTCCGATGAGCGACTTTTTGGCCGTTTTACAACTAGCACCTTTGAACCTTTATTTGACTCGGGAGTCTGAGCTTGGACAATTTACCAAAGGCATACTATGCAGATGAGAAAAAAAAATGTTTTGCTTACTATGTTATTACTAAGATGAAGCCAACACCTTGTGAATCGTTTAGGCAGTGTAGTGACCGACTCTCTACACATCACATAGTTTTGTCGTTACCTACCAAAATGTTTGTTTGTTTACCTAAGTTTCAAATAAAATATTCATTCTGGTGTTTGCTACCATTCGAACCTTTCGTTCTCTCTTTTAAGGAACGCACTTCATAGTAGTCCTGGAGCC
>JAEMON010000006.1:12896375-12924786 GCA_030264115.1 Lygus lineolaris | reverse complement strand
TCAAATGACGGACTCTCTGGAAGGTAAGTGACACGTGCAAATGTTTTTAATTTCAAAGACACATGCATTTTTTACATTTTTTTACGTTCCTGTACAAAAAGGGCATAACATTTTTTTCCGTCATTCTCCGATGCTGATTTTCATAACACAATTAGCCAACACTCTATTAAACATGCTGTATTATTCTGAAAACGCGCACTCACAGGCCAATTTTTTTATAATATTCACAAGCTTGTAAATTTCAAATTATTTCTTTAAAATGAAGAAATTTGCATGTCTTTGAAATTAAAAAAAATTTGTATGTGTCACTTACCTCCGGAGAGTCCGTCATTTGAATGAAGAAGACAAATGAAACATTTATATTTTGTTTCCTTCTTCGACACTTCGATTTGTACTGAGGCGCGAGATACGCAACTACAGCCTTTTGGATGAATCATGTCTCATTCGTCGCCTTCCGGTAAACAATAAGGCGCTCTGTTTTTCAGGGTCAAGGTCCCCAACAAATACTCTCGATTGTATATTAGTTTCACCACATTTTAAAAAATCTTTAAAAATGCCTTTTTTCGCGGTAATTTTGCCACCTAGCCCACTGTACGACCCCTCCACCCTTCCCATGACCATTTTAGCATTGGAAAGTTAAACCTTTCTCCGTTAATAATCGATACATTTCAAAACTGTTTTCGGCATTCTCTCTATTATTCGATTCTGAAGAGCCATCAACTATTGAAATTTCAAATTCCAAATTAAGTTTATCTCGAATTTCAGAATTTTTGAAATTTGGATTGTGCATTGCCCTCGAAATTTGAAAAAGAAGAAAAATTACGGAAACAGAAATAAAATTGGGCTATAAGTCTCATGACACACCCGTGAACGAGACATGCTGTATAATTTTCTGGTAAAAAACGTACCTATATTATTATGTCTTAATTTACCCTGGTGATTGGATGCAAAAATCAAGAATACCAAGGTATAGTTTCAGGCAAGCTGTGTACCATTAATTTAAATTTGAATCGAGCGGTCTCGGAGCGGCTGATCGTAATTTTCCAGTGAGCAAATGCATCGTGACGTCACATCATCGTCCGATGAGTATTCTCTTCTTCTCCTCTCACTCGATATCTCGGTCATTTCGATGCATCATCCCTTTTAAATTCAGAAGAATTTTCTATTACTTTATACTACGAAGATTCTATATGTACTTACTAGTCAGTCATTGATGTTAAGCAGAAAACTTATATTTACTTAATTTATATTTTATTTAAACTTATCACTGGACACTGACAATCAGCTACAGAAGTCACAGCAAATTAGCACGCCGCTCCGAGACTGCTCGATTAAATTTTCAATTCGTGTTACAGCTCTTTATCGGAGCTTTGTTCGGAACACAGAAAAGGCTGCAATTACAGTGTAAAGTAGGTCAACCCTGCTAAAATAAACAGGATAACGTTTTTGAAAACATCCGGTACGTCAATCTCAAGACTCTACAATAAAATATTAATAATACTTCCATCATCTCCGTGTGGACATGAATTTCCGTGAAGGACGTGAATTTGGTTTGTTGTGATTATTTGAACAATACATTCTATCAATCCTCCTTAACAAATCCTAAATACGAGTAGATTCATTTAGTCTGCTAGGACTTCTCCTCATCCAAATCAAAATCGTTTCGTCCTATTATAGATTTATCGGGACCTTTCAGCCTTCCGATCGTTTTCAATCCAAGTTCTATTGCCAATTTATTTAGTTCCGATGTATAGCGATAGATTCGACTGTTACACAGGGCGACTGTACTGCAACGAAATGAACGAAATCGTAAACATTAGGGTGTCATAAAAATTCCATTACGAAGCTGTGAAAATACCAGCGATACCCAGTTCCATCCGTCCCGTTTTCATTGTATCAATGAGTGTTGATTCTCCTTTATCCACGATTCAGCTATTCTCTCTTTAAATTCCTTATAGTCTCCTATCTGTTTATTTGTTTCGAAGAATGAGGGCTTTTAACTTCCAACTTTGGTTTTTGTATCAACAGATTGACTTCATGATTCTATACCGAAGGGAGCTCTAATCATTTCATAAATAATTTCGTAGAACTTGATGTTCTTGAATCTGTTCTTTCTCTCATTGTTTTTTCTTAAGGATTTCGAAACTCATTCTCGACGAATGGAATACGTCGAGTTATCACATAGGAGGTATGTACTTACTACGTACATGAATATGCACTTCTTAAATTTCACACAGATTGACTTACCCGTCGATTTACTCGAGCAAAAATAGAAACTCTTCAAGTACATGATGTTTATTACCGGAAAAAGTTTGCGGGCTGATGTGGAAAAAATGCAGACCATTGACCGCCTAATTAAGTAAGTTAATCGTAAGTCGTCACCGTTCTACGGAGTAGTTGTTAGGAAATCACAGAGAAATCCTCCTCTCCACTTCAATTGTTTGTCGAGAACTATGTGTCTAATGTAATCTTGCCATACTCAACTATTTTGGAAAATGGGGAGCGGTACTCATTGACATTGCTGAATATTCTATAGGTATGCGAGAACCCTTTCTTTCGTTGCTAAGGTGCACAGAGTTCAATGCAGCAAAATGGTCAGTGCACATTTTGGGCACCTTCTGTTACTTCTTTTGAACTCTGACTCACTCATTTCAAATGGCTGAGCGGTGTGGTGCGTGAATAAGTGTTGCGGTGCGTTACTTCAGTTATCATTAAATGGGTTACTGGCTCACGAAAAACATTCGTAATTAGCGCCAGCTCAAACTGTTTGTAGGAGAGATTAAACATTTTATTTTTGTGTCTCCCTCCGGTAGGTTGTGGATAAAACATAAACATCTGTGCGTTGCCTGACGTGCGAGGTCGGATGTAATTTACCGTCCTTAATTTCTAGAGCTCCAACTACTTAGTCTTCGCGCTTGGTCCACGAATTTCAGCCGTGATAAATCGAGGCGGAGGAAACCCGAGTTTGTGGCACAAGTTACTACGCAAGCAACCACAGGTAAAAAAGTAGAATAATTTACATCCGATTTTGATGATATCTTCAGGAATTACGCGGATTAGACCCTAGATGGTCCCCTATGAATTTCATCGCTCACTGATCAATAGTAGCCTCTACGCCTGCGCAGTAAAATCCGCATCCTTGTAGCGACATGTGAGGAAGCTTTCTGCACCCGTTGGGAAACTTCTTCATAATCGTTCAACCTGTTAGTATGCTTTTTTGGCTCCCAATAATACTCCACTTACAAATTAGATTTCGGTTATTCGGTTGAATTTCCAACTTGTGGAAAATCCCTGATACGAGTGCTACAATCCTTCGAAAATAGTCTGTCACTTTATGGGGGACCAGGAACGGGCAGGTTCCTGCTCCCCACTGATAGTCAATGGAGGGTGATAGGCCCCCCCGCCACTGGGTGTATGGTGCCTATAAAAGGGGACCAGAATCCTAAAATATACGCATTCAATTAAGAACTGTCGTCACATTATTCTAGTCTCCTCTTCTCATTACAATTGGCGAGGCCGACGTGATCAAGAAACTCCAAGCCACTTTCTCAATAATCTTCTTTATATATAATTTAGTAGTGTCAGGCAAAATTGAGAAGCTCGCCGTGAAGTACTAGTACCTGTACCTACCTACGCGTAAGAGGAAACCAACGTCCTGTACCAGAACCGAAAGACCTAGAAATATAATACAGCAAATGGCTAACGGATCGGAGGTACAGGTACAGGAGCCTCTTAGGTGGGTACGTCTACTCACTAGATTGGGGCTTTCCAAGCCCCAACAGACCTCTAGTTTTCTATAAATCCTCAAGGAAGTTTTTCAACTGTGACTACCCAGCTCAACTGTGTCATATGAAGCTTCTTATCATTGAGCCCCAAATCCACAGTAATTGAATGGTTATCACAACCAATGTAACCACCAAGATCCAAGCTACAAGAAGAACCATTAAGCGACCAATTGTACTGATAGAAAGTTTCATTTAATCTCAACAAGAGAGTGGATCGCAGAGGAAAAATGCGGGTAATTACTTCTCGATGTGGTAGAAGAGATGTCTAGTCTTCAATCTTTCTACCACAAATCCGTCTATCTATCTTCATTCTACCATCTCTCTTTTCGATTTTACACGTTCACAAAAGCAACAAAGGAGCTCCGAGAAAATCTCGTTCCGTCGTCACCAGAAAATAAATGGAATTACACGTCCCACTCCCAACTCTCAAAACCCACTTCCTTCAACAATCGAGCGAACAAGTCTGACAAGTGTGGGTCGGCCAGGGAAACTGTTCGCCATTCACCTCTCATTTTCCTTGGTAGCAAGTGAAAATCATTGGCGCCGGTGTCCTTCAATACGTCTTCTGTCGTTGTGTTTATATGAGATGGATCTGTACTGCGCCTTGAGTCCTGCTTGTCTGGCTGTGGTTCATAAAACTTGGTTCATGCATTACAAGTGGGATCATGGATAGTACTAGTACAGTTCTAGTATACAAATGCCTCTGACAGAAAATATAAATTTTGTCATCTCGCAGTGTGGTTCTCCAAAAGCAAAATGTTGTCTAGCTTTTTGCATTTCAAAGGTTTCTGTAACACTTTGGTTGAATCTCCAGGCATTGTGCTGGTCACCACCTAGAGAGGAGAGTCTACATAAAACACTGATCAATAAATATTATATTTTGTATACGTGCATGTCCAATGCTCTATTGCCTCTCCTATTTTGGGAAACGGTTTTGTTGAGAAAGGTCTCCTCCAACTCGTCGACGTACCTTTGTGATTCACTTCGTCAGCAACAGTATTTCCACTCAAGTCCAGTTACCATCAATCTCGTGAACGTCCACCGTGATGGAATACATTAATTTTAGATGTCTTATGGTCGAAAATGAAAGTACTCAAGGTATTCAATCTCTATGAGAGATAGACCTCTACCCACTTCAAGTGTCTGTTGTTTCCAGAGTAATGAAAGGGAAATTTGCGATTCGTATGTTGATAGGAGTCGTTCCATCAACCTCCTTGTTGAAGAAGA
This sequence comes from Lygus lineolaris, assembly GCA_030264115.1. Classification (NCBI taxonomy): domain Eukaryota; kingdom Metazoa; phylum Arthropoda; class Insecta; order Hemiptera; family Miridae; genus Lygus; species Lygus lineolaris. The sequence continues at coordinate 12,919,774 of JAEMON010000006.1, read as the reverse complement.
ACTAGCATTCTTAAGAGCCAAATGGCAACTGTGAGAAACTGAAAACAGTCTGTGGGAATATAGTTGTTGTAGAGTTGCCGTTATGAAACCGATCATCTCTCAAACTGAGAATGCCATTCACAAGAAACGAAAATCAATAGGATCGTAGGGGATTTAAGAAAAGTGTATACTAAAATACTTATTAGAGCTTTTGCGCGAAACACTAATAGTTTTCGATACGAGAGTTGTGAAGGTATCCCATCCGGGTCTAGTACTACGTATGGCAATATTGTAAGATCGGTACCTACCTTATTGTAATGTAGGTATGATTAACTACTTTCAAATGTGCCTAAATTATTTTGAGTTTTCATGGAATAAAGAAAATGTTTCATTTCATTTCATTTCAGTCCAGGGATTGGGAGTGAATGCGTCCGTTGCCTGGGCATTCATAATATTCTCAAGCGATAATCCAATTTGGGATAATGTTACAATTTGATCTGTTGAAAACATATTTACGGTTTTTGTACGACGTATTTATTCGTCCCCACCAAATTCCTATCATCAGTTGAGATTTGATTACTTGGAATCAGTTCGATGTGTTGTAATCCGGCTCAAGGATAGATTGATGTTGTGTAAATCAGTAAATCATCATATAAATCACGAGCGGGAATCGGTAATTGCCGTGGTACCCAAAAACCCGTAATAATAAAGCCGTCGGTTTTTACGGTGTCGTAACAGTCTCGACCGTGAAACTCCAATCAAGTGAAAGTCGTTGGCTCGAGCTCTGCCTGTGGTATTTAGCAAAAGGTTGAACGACCTATCTCACCCCAGCATTTCGGTTAATGATTTCGTCTTAATTATACTTCTCTTAGAAATTTACACAAGTTCTTAATTAAGGGGGCATCATAAAGTTGTTGTTGAGCACGATTTTGCTAATAGGGAGTGACATCAATAAAGCTTGTGACTGTTTCTCTATTCCAAAACTCTTAGTGCGCTTATCTTTTTTTGTAGGCATATACTTTGATGAATTTTTCCTAGCCCATATAACAACTTGCTTCTTTTTAACGAATAATATAATAATAATAGTGTTTATTCTTGATGGACATGTTATTTTCGGCTTCAAAGTTCTGCGTTTGGCCAATAAAACCAATAACATATTATAGAGAAGAGCCAGTTTTACTTCTCCCCTCAAAAACCTCCGTATCTACCAACAGAATGGGCAAACCAAATCTAACCACCAATTTAATTTCGATGATTGCCACCATTGCCTGTCTTGCCCGCCAGTTTATATGTGTTTTTAAGTTTAGTCGCCCATCACAGCCATAAGAATCTCTTACAAACCAATGAGAGTAACTACGGTAACTACGATTATAGGTATTCGTTACGGCGAAGGGGAAAGGCAACAATCTGAATATTGAATTACCTCGTCTTCTATATTTATGATCCAATTTGTTAGAACCTGGATTACTCTTGAATTAATCTAACATGGCTAACAGGTGATTTGAAATGTTAAAACGGAGCTAGGGGCTAAATCCCCCGATTTATTAAAATCAATCTTTCTATAGAATTTCGTGTATCTCTGAATTAATGGAGTAGAATGGGTGTGAGCGTGGGTAGAAAATCCACATTCTCGACCGCTTTAAAAAATTCGCATGTGCCAATTTTCAATGGGCAACTTGCATGGTTATTTTTCAGTTTGTTATTTGGAAGATCTTAGTGAGGGCTCTCCTAAAAGGTGATATGTTTGGGGTATCCAACGATTGAAACTTTTAGGTTCAAAATGCGAAATTCGACCCATTGAAAATTCAGTTTGGTTAAGCCAGAAAATAGCTGGAAAGAGGAGTTTGACGTCAGAATTATTTGGGCGCTGAGAGTCTCCCCAGGCGGGGTCGTTGACGTCATCATTATCAAGTCAAGACCCTTTCCTGCCCATAGGGTACCCCTCATGTTTCACCTTTCTGGGAAGCTCTCACTAAGATCTACCATTTGGGAATCCTTGCGCACACCCCATCAAAATATTTTGTCATCATTAACAACAATGACCTGTTATACACATCACCATGAATCTCATTCACTTAGCTCTATACATAGACCCGATAGGACAACAACAATCCAAATATTGCTGCTAATGTAAGATAGTTGAAATATTAATTTTATTTCGGTAGAATTTCTAATCTTTACATATAGTTTTGCCTTTCATCAGTTTGCCGTTGGTCTTGGTGCCAGAGATACGTTTTTGAACAGTTATACCATCTACATCGAGGGCGTTAGGTTGGTGTGCGACCAAAGGAGGCTTTGCTCATCATGTCACATCTCTGGATAGAGGAATGGGGCACATCCGGTCACTATGTACTCCGATGTTTGGATTTCATATATTTGATGCATCATTAGTGTGCCATGAGTGTATGGATGGTTTATTTTGCTAAAATGGATGTTTTCTTTTTAGTGCTGGTTGAAAAATGATTTAAACGAATTCATAATTGTTTGATAAGCCTTGAATAAATTTATAATCGCTCTCTAAATAGGCAAGTACAATATAGTATAGCAACTTAATCTTGAATACGCCACTAGGCTTTCGCGCGTTTTGGGAGCCCCAAACCCCTCCCCTGAGCCTTCCACAATTTTCATAATCATGCAGGTGGAAAGTTTAATAAGGGTTGCCATTATTTTATTAGGATTTTGAGGTGCACGTTAGTACCATATTTTTCCAGGTTTTATTCCCGCGCATTGATTGGTGGTCTGTTTGTCACACACTGCCGGTATCGAATTCCAAAACACACCTCACCTCGTCGACTATCAAAGCCTACGTGCGGGAATTCCTCTCCTTTCTTGAACCCGCCTATTAAAACTTTCTGCCTCTATAATTGGCGATTGCGGGTTGTGCCCTTTGAGCTTAATGAACGCTCTATCAGCTCCCTTTGGGAAGGGCTTTTCTCTCTTATAAACGCCGAATATGAATGCAAAGTGTTCTATTCTCGAGCTTTTATAAGCAGTTAATTTTTCCCCGTCGTACGTAGTAGTGGTAGCGTGAAATATGGAGGCACGTCCCTTAAATGAACGGCCGGTTAAGACTTCATTAACGGGAGAGTAATGATTGGAAGCATTCCATTGCAAACCTCTCGAACGTTAATATCCATAGTAAATCCTCTCGAACCAATTTATTTAGAAATTTAATTAAGGTGCAGTTTAATTAGGGTTCCAGTGAATCATTGGGTGCTATTCAATTGCCTTGAATGGATCCGATTGAACAGATTGGTGATAGATTTTCTTGAAAGTACAATATGAATTACGTTATTTTTCATCTACTATCACAAAGATTCTGCTCGTACAAAGATAAGCGCAAAGGATTTTGGAATTAATGGACCCGGTCAAAAATTTCTGTGGGCTCACTCTTTCCAAATCCATTTCAATGTAGCCTGACCCTGAAGTTCAAGGTCTTGGATAGGTTGGTCCCTGATTTTCTATCGACATTTTCTAGCTAGCAAAAGAAAATGAAATTCCCCATCCATCACCTATAACTATGGAATTTATTGTGAGTCCCCTCTTGCCCCTATAGATTATTGTGATAGGTTATTACATACGATAAAGTGAGGAGTCGTTGGAAGTATAAAGATGCTTTCATAAATTTGTCTTAAATACCTGGGTACGCCACTTTGACCTATCTAATGTTTATAAAAAGTAGTAGGAGCGTTCCTAGTTTGTCTTTTCAGTAGAATTTCTTGGATTGTTATGTGCCATGATCAGAAATCAGAAAGTTGATGATAGGTAATATTTACTTATAGACTATGAGATGCGTTGAATTATCTATACTTTTTCGTTTATATCTCCGTTGATCATCAATTGATTTTCAGGTAGAACGAGGTAGTTTTATCAAGTTAAATTTACTTCAGGTGGATTTACACTGAGCTGTTATAACTTCCTTTGACCTTCACCGACGTAGGATGGTTTTGGGTAGCTCTAGCGGAGCAGTACAGCTGTTTTTGGGTGGCGTTTTAAATTGCTTGTAGCTCCGCTGTATATCCTAGTTTAATTATATTACTGCTCTGTTGTATAGCTTAGGTACTTTTTATAGCTCTGTAATAGCTTAGCTACGTAACTACGGCTGTGACCAATGTAAACCGTTCCGCTCCCTCACCACAGAATGTAGAAAGCTATTTATTCGTGGGAGAAGTAAAAACAATTGTATTCCAAACAAACATCAAAATTGTCACTTGATTTTCACTTTTCATCCAGAGTATCTTAAGACTTTTTGTTCCGTTTCTGTGTCTGTTGGTCGGTCTGTCTATGGTCAATTCCTTGTCTCAGGAAAAACTATACTAAATTACGGTCCGATTCTGATGGCTTCAGGGATTGTGGAGGTTAGCCCCATGAAAATCCGGGTTTTCAGATCCCAATGACCCGATTTTGCTCAAATCCGGCGGGTAGTTGAGTTCTGGCTACAAAACGATAACCTATGAATTTCCTCACGATACGATGAGTAGTAGCTACTGCGCATGCGCAAACTTGAATTTTGTGTCAAAGGCATATAACTCCAGTTCTAACCTACCAATTTCCGTGTCATTTTCACTAACTGATTCTATACATGTTTTTAAAAATGTATATTTAAAAATGTTTTTAAAACATTTCAAGATGTCAAATGTTTATGGTATAGATGCTAGATGAGCGCCTACTCAACTGTACCGTTCTCATCTTTTGATCTAAAAAAAGAAGAGAATTGAGGACATGGTTACGATTATGTTCGTCATTATGAACCACCGTGGGACCATCTGAAAAAAATAACAAAAAAAGACGTGAACCCTGACACGCGTCCTTGCCTCATCCTTCATCTGAACTCAACGACTCGACGAGAAGGTTTTAAATTAATGGCCTCAGTTTTTCTTGCATATTTTCGAGAACGGCTACCATAACTCTTGGCTTAGCATAAAGCAGGAGTCGTACATTTCTGTACAATAAATTGTTTGCTAGCAGGAAATAGGGTACTTGCATGGGTAGGAATTTCGAACCTCAAAATCTGATTCAGCGCCCTTCAAAACCCCCTAGTTCCAATTTTCGGTTGGGAATTACGTCTGGTTACCAGAAAATAGGTTGAAAGGGAATGCGTGACGTCATTTAGGTTAGGGAGCTGAGGAACCCGCCCAGGCAGGCGGGGGGTCGGTGATGTCAGTTAGGGCAAAATTACAAGACCGATTTTCGGTAAGTTTCAATCATCGGTTACCTATCATATAGCACCTTTTTGGAGAAGAACCCCCAAGACCTCTTCAAAATAAGATCTTTCAAACGGTGAAATAAAAAATAACCATGCAAGTTCCCCAATGGTAGTATATATGATTAACTTAGGAAGTATAAAACCGCGTGCTGGGATTCGTAGTTTATTAAAAAAATATTTTTTGCCGAGAAACAAGATGGTTATTGTAGTTATTATTAAAGTTCTTATTACATCCCTGCATGAGTAGACATTTAGTGTCGAATGGTTCTGTTGTCCGTATTTCCCGCAGGCATCTGCTTACTTCAATAATCCAGTGAGGGCTCCTTCCAGACCGGAGGCCTGTTCAGTGTTCATGAACATGATGTGGACTATTGTCGTGAGATGCACAGTAACCATCAGGAGCTCTCCCTGGTCCTGCTCATATGCGCGGGCTACTCCGCTTCTCATGGCCTCCGATGAAAGGCTTGTTCCTACTCGAAGTTAGCGGTTAACCTCCACTCCCTGATGGAATATGTAATGGGCCTTTTGGGAACCGTATCGAACCTTTTCGCGGTTCTCACGGATAGTGAACGAATTCCCTGAGGGGCGTAACGCGCTCGTCGGAACAACGAAAATGTTGGTGTGCTCTGTTACCATGCAACTGGAATGGGTAACGGATCCTATAGGTATGGGACGGTTATACGCCCTGAGACCTGATGTAGCTAAACACTACTTGCTGTTTTCAATAACTCATATTCTTCCCCTTCTTGTTTTGCTTCCGAGCCTACTGAAGGTAGCGGAAAGCGGAAGCCTTGTTTTCACTCTGAAAATCGAAAAAAATGTTGTCCTCCAAAATTGAAATTTCCACTCACATTTCACGTTTCATAGCTTCCTGAACAAATTTGGTTCTGTGTGTGTCTGTCGGTCTGTCTGTCCGCATTTCCTTGTTACAGCCTTATCTTCTAGATTTGTCCAATTTTTTTCAAATTGTCAGGGATTATACGAGTAGGGGCCCTTGAAGGCCCATATGAATTTCATCATGACTGAATCAACGGTACGCTCTACGCTTGCGCTACCGTAAATTTCGTTCACGATTATGTTGACATTTTTCTAAACTGACAAACATCAACACGATGAAAAGTTTTGAACTCTCAATTTTTCATTTAAAATTAAGTTGACATTTTGTCTAAACCGACAAACATCAACACGATCAAGAGTTTCGAACTTACACTATAATAATTGTGTAAGGGTTTTGAATAACAATAATTGGTTATAGTAGTAAGGTATAGTAGTTAAATAATAGGGTTTCGGTATAAACCCGAAAGCAAAATGGGCTCAGCTAACATTAGAAATACTATGCCAATTGGAAATGCGGAAAATTATTTTCGATTCAAAATTTTCTCGGACGTGAGGAAGCTATGTGCCATTTCCACTTGGCAGAGTATTCATAACGTTAGCTGAACCAATTTTGCTTCCGGGTCTATACCGAAACCCATATTTCCAGACGAATTTTAAAGCCTTCCTGAATAAACTTGTTTCCGTGTGACACTGTGCATCATCTGAGGATTTGATTAGTGTTTCGGGAGTTCATGTCCTATAAATTGTGGGTACTCCTGAGCCTCACTCCAATTAACTCCAGCATCCTTATCATCTGTCTCGTGTTATGACTTTATGTATGTCGTTGCTTCAACAAGCTCAACTCCCGCACCGCAATCTATTATCACTAGCTTTTGATGAAATTTTCAGGGATTGTGCGCGTTAGGCCCTGGGTAGTCCCTCTAAGAAGATCAAAGCATTTGACTAATGAAAGCGTAAAAGCATTTCTAAGTAAAATTCACCTTTTTATCCTTTTGTAAATCAAGTTAACTGTTTTTCATTTTTTAACATACTTATCAATGTAAGGGCCGGCTTATTTAGCTTATAGGAAGGTGAATTTGACTCGAAAATATGAGTCTCAAGCTATCCCAAAATGTCGATCGTGATCTCCGGTATCATGCCACTGTGAATCTACCTCCTTCTTTCTACGAGTACGAATCTTCCTTTATATAGGTAACTTCCAACATTTTTAGGTGCCTTTCACGAGTAAATCCTACGTTTCCCATTATCATCCCGTCCATTAACGATTTTTTTTCTAATTCGTTTCAGGTACGCCATGCAAGATCAGTTATCACGGTTCTGGTGAGTTGAAGAATTAATTTTATCGCTGAACACCTCGGAGAAATCCAAAATTGACGAGACGAAATATTACCTTGAGTTGATTTTTGCTTTCTTCGTGGAGTGATGCTCATATTATCCCAGTTTCCCCTGCATGGACTACCTAATCGTTTCAAATCCTTTCCCCCTTGGGTTTCGTGACATCTATTAGCTTTATCTAAATAATATACTTACTTGTATGTTGTATTATCGAAAACAGTGTTGCCAACCACGAACTGAAGTTCGTACCGTATGTCTATGAACTTTTGGGACTCTACAAACGTATTTTTATCAATCTACCGACTTTTTTATGCATATGATGAATAAATATAATTAAATTCACCGATCTTCTTAATACGAAACCATCAATAATGTAAATACAGTTCTTCAGTTGACTTTAATCCTCAATGCAACGACAATCCCCTTTGGTTAATCGTTGTTATTTTCAGAGAGTTAAATTCAATTTGCGAGAGGTTTAATTATTTTCGCGAAAGGATTAGTTTTGGGATTTAATCCAGTCAGATTACAAATGCTATGTATTTAGGAAAGAAGGAGGAATCTGGTGGAAAAAAGGTGGAGAGTGTGAAATTATTTTATTTGACTGAAAATCGATTTACCTGAATTAAAATGATTTTTTTGATTTTGTTCCTAAATGTTTGTACTTCTTCCCATACGTTTGCATTAAAAATAACGGTCCCAACTACTTAGATTTCTTTTTTCCCTTTAAGGTAGTGTATCGGGTATGGTAGGGCGGTATTTCATATATTCGATATTAAATTTTTTTGGTATGATCTTGTACGAACTTTTGAAGTTCTCGAACTGAACTTTGTTTCGACTTCCACCAACTGAAAAGTGGAACCATAAAAACATTGATAACTTTGTGTGAACTTTTGAGCTTGGATCTACGAACTTTTATTTGTGAGAGTTGGCAACGCTGATGGAAAACGAAGGCCGTTGGCGTTATATGGACTTGTGAATAATAATGGTGATGGAAAACAAGTGACAGAAACTATAACAGAAAACAGCAAGTCCGCTGTCTCTTTTTTACAAAACCAATATTATAAAATAATAGTTTTCTGTGTCACAAGTGTTAGTGAATGTCATTTTTTGATGACATGTTTCTAACTCACAGCCCTCCCATCGTCTTAGGACGTCGAAATCCATTATATTTAAATGAAATTTTTTTTCTAGAGTCCGATATAGTCAAAATTTAGCATAATTTAACATTTTACTGCTATAAGTGCTGAATCCGAGCAAGTAATGATGCATTGGCTGATTGCGAAAATAAATTATTCAAATTACAACTAGGTACTACCGCTGGCGATTCGTGATGAACCCTCGTCAGCCGATGACAGATGGTTTTAAGCGCTTCAGACCTCTCTTGAGGTTCAAGGACTCCGTAATAATGTGAGTGATAAATCATTCGAAGGGATAAAAAATGTCAGGAGAGAACGCCTCAAGGATGTCGCTCGTCACATATTTCAAAAACATCGTAGGCCTACGCCACACGATTATTTCGATCTTGTCGAGAAGTAGAATGTCGGAAGAAAAATGAAGTGCTGAGCAACAAAAGTTTTGGAAAGGAGTTTTTCGTTATACACTGTGGAGCTTCTAAACAATCAGTATACATTCACTGATATTATATACTCGTACCTACATTTCGACAACATAATAAGCTGCCAAGGACATGGCACAGAAGCTTCCTCGTGGCCTTCACAGTATGTCACCATTAAATTGTCATGCAACTAGAAATGACCGGTTCGCCATGCTCATGACGATAGAATCCTGGGCAACCAAAAATTAAAAAATCGTTACTTGTGGGCAATATAAAGCTCGGGGGCAAACAAGATTTAAAACCGCCATTCAAACCCATTTGGAATGTACGCGGTGCCAGTGCCACGTGCCACCGCTGATTCAATCATGATGGATGTCGTATGGCACCTCGAGGGTCCTTACCCGCAATATCCCTTAAAAACTGACCAAAATCCGTTCAAAATTGATGGAGTTATGACCGTAACATGAAAATCTCGTTAGCGCCTGATGTGCAGAGGCTACCGTCGATTCGATCATGATAAAACTGATATGGGACCATCTAGCGCTAAACCCACACAATTCCTGGAAATTTGTTTGACATCGGATCAAATTTGTGGAAGTTATGGCTGTGTAATTAAATGTGGATAGACAGACAGACATACACGGAACCAAATTTGTTCAGGAGGCACTGAAGCCCAAAATGTTAGTGGAAATTTTGGAGCGCAAATAAATTTTTCATTTCGAAAGTGATAAGGTGATAACAAAGCTTCCTTTGTTATTTTGTTCTTCCTCTTTACGGGCTTCTTCTTATGTGGAAGAATTTTTGAAGTACCTACTCCAAGGGGTCAAATTTTGAACATTTAGGGTCACTTAAAAACATGTTTTCTGTGGTTTTTCGTATGAATTACCATTTTGAACATAGGAACATATTTCGGTATATTCTTAATCAGCAAAAAATTTCTTATAAGAATCGCCCATAAAATCGGTTGAACTAATTCTTTGAAAATTGGTCCATTAACCAATGCTGCATGAATGGAACTTTTTCTTTTGCTCATTCCAGCCAGAATAATCGAATTTCGGGGCTGAAAATTGATGGTGCACGGAATCCGATTCTGAGGTACCTACCTAATGAAAATAACTAACGCATACCCATGTTCATTCCTCATGTTGACCTTGGAAAATGACCTTGATATATTCGAATATATTCATTAGCAAACTGAATAGGTCTACTATTTGAATTGCAGATTTCAGTTGGAAAAAACCTCAATGCTGTCGATCAAACCATTCTAAAGGGCCCTTTACACTAGCAACATTTCTCTCGGCGTATTATCTTGCTCCATATTGCTGGGCAACTATTCTCGTTTCGGCAATATTGCCGAGTGGTGCCTGTTGTTGCCGGCAATAGTTGCCGCGTGTGAAGCAACATTTCCGGGCTTTGAACCCACTTCAGCAAAATTTTGCTTCCTCACTACCGACGGTTGGAAGCTATGTATTTTCGTGTTGCCGATGAAGTCCGGCCCCCTTGGAAAACTTCTGGCAACATTTTGAACTGGAGAGAGTTCAAGACGTTATTTCGGGGTGTTTTAATGCAACTGAACTTTATGTATTAAAAAGCAAATTACCAGTTAATATTACATGTAAATATGTACCTTCGAAAAAAATAAAAAAATAATAAATACAGAAATATAATTGAAAAAAATGAAAAAATATATATGTAGTATAAAATGTAATTATAAAATGAAGAGAATGGGAAAATGTCGTTTCGGTTCATTATTCTCTGAATAAACTTTTTTTAAATTTATTCCCCTCAAACTTCTTCATATATAATATACATTTCATAACGATGAATAGGATCCGATTCTGCAATTCCCGTCCACCGATTCCAACATATTTCCCTATATATTAAGTGTAAAAAAAATCTGAACTTTCGCACAGAGGGAACCTCTATAACCATGATTTTTTAATCCTTCTGAAAAAATTATGTAGACAGCTATGATTACTGCAGCAGCAGCGATAACGGCCTCTTCTTGATTCATTTTGAGAGCAACTGTTTCCAAATCTCATTCTCAATTGTAAACGTAAAAATTGAGCAATTTTTATAGGGCAACATTTATTGAGCAACCTCCGTCTAGAAATGTTGCTCGCGACGCGCCGTTCTTAAAAATCGTGAGAAATTATCTTGTTTTTGGCTTCATGTTTTCATGGGTGGGGAACAAGAAAAAGGAGTGAGAATGGACGAATTCTCACGAAAAAATGGAAAAACTAAGAGTTCTATGAATTTATATGCCTGAATTTCACTTCAACCACAAAAATAAACGTTTTTCTTCAATCTACATCCATCATTTTCCGATTTTCCTTATAATTTTCTTCTAACGGACATCCTGAGTCATTGATAGAATCCTGCAACGAATTCTTGTCCATATAGATATGGATCTATATCATCTTCTTCGAGAATTCCTAGTTAGCCTGAAGAAAACTCTTCTTCTTGAATTTTTTTTTCTCTCGCACATTGCACCAAGAAACCTCTCTCCACGAGAAATGGGAATGAATGATATGAGTCGTATAAACTATCATCAGTAGGTATGTATACATCTATTGGATTTTAGTTTTGTGCTTTTTACGTGTTTATGACGACTTTGAAATGGCCTATCTGATCCAGGCGGATCGCGGCACATGTTATTGTTATCAATTTATCTCACTTAATACCTCAACAATAAGAGGGAAAATTCCATTTTCAGGACTTGTCGAAAAATCACTGTTTTTGTAAAAACTACGTTAAAAACAAAAATTTTCATTTAAAAAAGTTTACGCTTTATTCAACGCTCTTTTAACCTCGAATGAGCAACTTCCTTATCCAAATTTAATATTTGCCAAGACCTTCCAATTAATACGAATCTCACACCATTTCCATGTTTACCGAAAGAATTTGAAAAAGTGCATTATTTTGTGCTTGTTTGAAAATCCCTCATAAACCTGAGTTATATAGAGCACGTTTATGTAGTTTCACGAGTCACAATCGAAATTTAAAAAATTTCCAAATATCGCGGTTTTTGGCCGTTTTGTCCAAGTCCAATTTGAAATTTAAAAAATGTCGCGGAATAAATTTAGAAAATGAAATTTGAAAAATGTCCCAATGTCGCGGTTTAGACTTGTCCAAGACAAAATAGAATTTTAAAAAATTGCCCTATGTTGCGGTTTTTGTCCGTTTTGTCCAATATTTATTGTCATGAGCTGCTGGGCGACTGCTTTGAGCAATTTTCTCAATTCCGGCAATATTTGTCGCTTGTGTATAAGGGGATGTTCTAGTAAATTGGTTTCCTGCTGATTGCAATACTTTCCTTTCACCTTTCAGTCGGGCTGAGGAAAGTAAAAATCTTCGCTTTTATGGGCTTAGTGTTTTTGGATAATCGTTGCTTTTATGAACTTTGGAACAACGTTAATCACGGGCGGAGCTATTAGTCGCCCGCCGCGCCGTGACCCAGAATTCGGACGAGTTGACATTGGCGTGTGCTCGTGATTGCTATTTCCGTGCCGCGAGGGTTTCTGCTCCGGCTCCTGATCAATCCCTCAGTAAGTCCGCCCATCCTCCCTCCGCCGACTCCACCCTTCAGCCGCTCTTCTCGACCGGATCCCCTCTTCCCCTCCTCCTCCTCTCCACGCTCCGGTTCTCCGTGACTATTTTCATTCATCGGTCCGAAGGTTTTTCATTCATCAGTCGACGCGTTCGGAGCGAACAACGGCGCCGGCGCCGGCGGGTTGACAGACGTGGGAAAAAGCAGCAACGATGATAAATCGCGTCTGCCCTCCGAGAGCAGCGATGGGCACAATTCGTGTACCTGTACGAATTTAAATAAATTCACAGTGCGATTTTATTTGTGCATTGCGAATATTAAATAATTTACAAACCGAAATTTGTTAATTAGAATTCGAATAAATTTATTCACATGTGTGAATGCAAATTCTCTCTAATTCACATCTTTTTTTTTTTTAGCGAATTTTCGAAGAAAATGAAGCTATTGCAATAGTTTTTTACTTATGCAAATTTTTGAAAATTTTCTTCATGGAAATCCGTTCTAGACCATTCTAGAACAATTCCTGAAATGTATCACTTTTCACATTGGTGTAATATATATATAAATATATGCTATATACTCCAGACGATATCTGACCCTGGATCCAAAAAATCCAAAAAATGTATGAAAATGTCAATAATATAAAAATAAATGATGAGTTCGTTGGCCAGAATTTATGAAGTACTCCAAGCGGTCAAATTTTGAAAATTTAGTCAAAAATTGCTTTAAAAAAAAACCACGTTTTTTGAGGTTTTTTATGTAAAATACTATCTTAAACATAGGAACATAAATATGGTATATTCGGAATCAGAGTAAAATTTCCTATCAGAAACCCACCAAATCAGTTAATTATTCTTTGAAAATTCGCTCATCAACTCATGCTGCATGAATGGAACTTTCATATGAATTTATACATATACAATATACATGTCACTCCAGACGACATCTGACCCTGGAATCGGGATTAAAAAAATAAGAAAAAAATTAAAATGTCTATAACATAAAAAAATGGATGTGTTCGTTGAGCGAATTTTGGAGTACTCCTAGGGGTCAAATTTTGTAATTTAAGTGTAAAAAATCGCAAAAACCGTGTTTTTTAAGGTTTTTGATGCAAATTGCTATCTTAGACAATGGAACATTCCTATATGGTATATTCGGAATCAGCGTGAAATATATATTTATGTGTCACTCCAAACGATATCCGCCAAAGGGATCGAGATAAAAAATCCAAAAAAAAAATAAAACAAATTTAAAATGTCAATAATATCAAAAGTAAGGATGAGTTCGTTAGCCAGCATTTTTGGAGTACTCCAAGGGGTCAAATTTTGAAAATTTAGTTTCAAAAATCGCTAAAAAACGTGTTTTTTGAGGTTTTTGGCGTGAAATACCATCCTAAACATAAGAACATATGGTATATTCGGAATCAGCATGAAATGTTCTATAAGAATCAGCCACAAAATCGGTTAAAATTATTCTCTGAAAATTCGCTCACCAACTCATGTTGCATGAATGGTACTTTTTAAATTAAAATTTCTGAGTTATTGTCAAAATGTGAATTCTGTGAATTAAAATTACTTCAGTTACGCGAAAAGTTGTGAATTTATTGAAATTAATTCAATTTCGCTTGAAAATCCAAAATAATTCACAATTTCCCGTCGACAGCCAACCATCGATGGCTCGATGGCAATCATACGTCGACATAAAACTATAGATAGGAGAACATCGATATTTTTTTCATATAACATCGATGTATCGTTGCCATTCCTATTCACACTACTTTCTTCGCCTGAAAATACTTTAAAATGGCTTGAAATTGAAACGGGTTCAAAATATTTAATATGCAATTTTTTTCGAATTTCCTCCTTGGGAATTCGTTTTAGAGTATTCTTAATTTAACATTATTACGAACACAGAACTCAAATTATATTTTATTATAATCTTCAAATTATCGTTCCTCACTATTATTGTGCGGGTATAAATCTGAGAAATGTATGTCAGTCCCAATTCGCCTGTGAAATTTCAGCGAGAGAAATACTTCTACCCTACTGTAAATAATTATAATAATTACGTACTACTACCCATTATTATAATTACAGGCTTCCCTGTTGTGTTCTTCAGGGTTAATTTGGATGAGGGTGACACACACTCTCCCTGTCCCCATTAAGACGTTTAATTCAATTTACGTGTACCCCCCTGGTTCCAATCCGAAACTCACTCCTTCTGCCAACAAGGAGCATACAAACATACGAGGAGTTGCCATCAGCCATCCAACTTTAATTATATAGCCATTACACCATTACGTTAATTATACAGACAAGTTTTGAGGCAAAACTGACAAACTGGCAATCGTAAATTTATGTGGAAAATAACCAAGTATAATATAAAATGTTTATTTAGCGTTAAAAAAAATCAAGTTACTGATAGTCGGTAAACATTAACTCGTTCTCAGATGACTGACAGCAGTGCCATTCACCGTGGCTCATCTAATCCCCCCCCTAATAACAGTTCGACTTATAATATTATATCAGCTATGGAAGTAAACAGGTCTGCAATGTTTAGATACCTACTGACATTAATATTGTTGATAAATAATATGATTTATGAATGGGACATTGCTTTAGTTCTGACGACTTAACTTTCCTACTCGATTTATAATTCTCTACGCATAATAAATCTTGAAACCTATTTAATAATTCAAATCAAAACTATCACACTCCTACGATGTAAATGTGAGTAAGGCATCAGACCCAGCGACGTACCATGCATTTTAATGGATTCAATTAGGCGGCGCACCTTCTAGCGGAATTAGATCCCTCAGCTCTCCCGTAGTACTAGAGTGATGTCCGACCCTCTCGTATGGGTAAAACGTTGGGTAATTTGTATGGCTGGTACTGAAGAGGATCATCCATCACGATTCTGGAGGGCCGTATCCTTCGTATACCTTCACCCTAGGTGACACGAGGTAGCTGCCCCATCTTAACCCTTCACACACTTTGCTACACAACTTGTCCTGCATGGGGAACCCAGTGTGTGGTCTAAGAGAACATTCTAACTCGAAAATTCTCCAGGTTCAATGACAATAGAACCATTATAAAGATAATTATCACCATTGTAACAATTCTTTCTTTGTTTGGCGTAGAAGATTATATATAAATATCTAATATATCAACCAATTTTCCACTACCAAAAACCAAACAGAAATAAATGTTATTGAAACTACCTACTGAACACTAGAGAGCTCCCAATGACAAGATAAAGATGGTAAGTTTTACACAACAAACTAGGTACTAGTATCTTACACAAACAGTGGTTTTATAAAGTCTCTAATCGTAGAAGGTCGACTCCCGTCGTTTCAAAAGTGTGGGAGTCATCGGGAATGTCCGATTTGAATCCTATAGTGCTGTCCACATAGGGAGATGCACCAATGACTACCATTTTTATTCTTTGTGGCGGACGAAGCAGAATGGTTGATGACGAATAGCTCACAAAACAATTAATTATTTGGGAATTCAAAACTGCTAACACAGCAGAGTTTACTTATTGGTAGCATTAGCTACCTGAGCTGCGGAGTCATCGGTAACCAGCCTCAGACTGATCCATGACTCTGAGCAAAACAGTGGGAGTCATCGGTAGTACCCAAACCTCCCACGGGAGTCATCGGTAAAACTCCCATGAACTATTTCCAAAACCAAGTTTCAAATAGCAATCAACTGCTTTCAAATCATAATTACTAACCCAACTGCATAGATAATATTTGTTACCTTAACTAGTTACCTAACTTAATTATCAGTACCTGCATATTAAACTCTGTATAATATTGACGCAACATTACTAGGCAAGGAATAGAATTTATCAGACAAAGTGAAGTTCAAGTTGCTATCAATTTATTGCAAACATAAAATCTAGTTAGGTAATCGATTTGAATCATGTAGATATCATTACATAAAATCATGCAGGCTATCTTATGTATTCATTCAGCAATAATGATGTCCAAATTACTTACATAAATATTGAAAAGAAGTTGGACCTAATAGAAATAGAATATTTAAGACAGTTCCTCTGTTGGCTATCAAAAGTCACAACACTTCTCGCACGGTTTGTATATATTATGATATAATACGTAAATAATATACTTACATTATTCGCCGGCTCTGTAACTAGTTTCTCAAGATTCGTGAAGTAGGTTCACGCAAAATAGACAAAAATAGGTTCAAACAGACGAAATGAAATCTAGATCTGGCTTCCAGTCCAGCACCAGAAACAAAACATTGAAAAAATCATAGACGTCCAATGACACCAACTTGACAAAATAATCCAACAATGTGCCGGTAGAAAATTTCACTCAAAATTGTGAAAAAACGCATAACATCGGTCCAAATAATATATTTGATACAAATGATAATATTTATTGAGAGATAATAATAAATAGAATTTTTAATATTATTTTCAAATGAGAAAACATGGCTTTTATCAGGTATGTAGCTACATTGATACTTAAAAATGAGTAATTTTGAGGGCTCAACCCTGAAGTTCACAAGGTTACCAGAATAATCGATTCTATCAAGGTAACTCAATCACAAAATGTTTTTTGGAACGCTCAGCCCGTGAACCCCAAGGGTTACCGAAAAATCGATTGTAACCTCAGGATTACGTAACTAGGAAGGTAACCGATTTTTTTGGAACCGGCCCTAAGGGATAGCGGAGTTTTTCACTAACAAATTTAGATGATGAGTGATTTCATTCAGGATCTGGTTCATGAGGTTTCTTTTATCCGCCGAAATGTGGCGGTCAAATCTTGATAGAACCCTAGGGAAACAGTCGCTGGTCGTTAGGAAGTCGCCGGTTACCGGAAAGCCGTCTCGAACAACCGATCATTACAGAACGTTTTACCTCACACCAACCGGCACCCATTCCGGTGGATTCCCTCGACTTCCATTTCGGGACCTACGTGCCCACGATTCCGCCATCAACTGGAAATGAGATGATACATATTTCCCCTTTTCGGTCGCTGATACCCGTTATTTAGGTATGTCATTTCAACCTGTAGATAATGAGGGAGTAGGACGTCTCTTTTGGATTAGTACGGCGCCGGTGTTGCTAGGATCCGTTGTGTCCCTCTGTTGAGTTTTGCAGGTGTGTCTCACATTTGAGGGTAATGAACTGTGAACACACAAATCAGGATTATCGGCTGTGCGAAACTTCGGGATCTTTCTTCTACTCTAGTGTCTCTAATCGTCAAATTAACTCATTTTCCCTCAATTTTTTCGAAATTATTTGTTGGGTTTCAGCCTCATCATGAGTCATACCCAGTTTGTCCAGCTGATAGGTAGCTGTCTTGCTATGTTTCGGGTTACTTATTGACCCTTGGTCAGACACAAAGCGCAGCAATGCTAGTCATTTACATCCAGTTCGGTTTTCTATTGCGTTATTTCTCTGTTCTTATAGTTGGTGCTTGGTGGAACTGATTGTGATTACTTACGGAGAGGGTCTGAATACGTCTTGAAGTAGACTACTGGAGTACACTAGTTTCCCATTGTTGTGAAGCAAAAAAACCGGAAAAGAAAGTGAAAAAAATCGGAATACGCAGCCAGGACTCGAATCCTACTACTACAGTGATCTTTTATCAGTGTTGATGTTTACTTATGTTTGGCAAATATTTGACCAATTTCGGACGTTTAGATCGTCATGGTTGTTTCTCTAATTGGTAACTGTTACGCTATGTCTTCATTTTCAGTACAATATTTCTATCGGTTACAAAATTAGGCTCAAATGGTGGAACCTCTTCATGAAATTTCTTCATATGGAGGGGTGTATGTAGTATTTGGACAGATTATGAAATGTCATCCACGTTGATTGTGCAACTAGTTGACACAATATCATTCCCTGTTAGGATCATTTCCGGTTAGGAATGCTTTAGTTACTCCTTTCTCTCCATCTCTACGGTTCATTATGATATTTCAATATTGGCGAACCGTAACCGTGTTGATAAAAAAGCGGACTTCAGTTCTATAGAGAAGTGATAGTTGTCGATTTTCCCGATATTATTTCGATATTCTCATCACCATCAAGGGTGAACCCTTGAAGATGTTAAAAGTCAGGCTCCCCTGAAGGTCATTAATTCCTACCCTATAGGTTCGAAGCGGTCTTCGATAGGTTCCCAGCCTGGTCTGGGACTTCCTGAATACCCTCAGAAGATTGGCCCAGAACAATGAGGTTGCTCTCCTCTGGAGTGGCCACGAAGCTGCTGACCTTCTCACTGAAAACAGAGTCTGAGGGGGCCAGCCAGAGGCACCGGTCTGAGTCCCCTTGCCCATAGGACCACAACCAATTCTTGAGACCACCAAAAGTTGTCTGCAGAATGAGGTTGCAATTGAGGGAGTAACGAGCGAATACGATACTGGCAAAACGTCTCAGGCAGACAGGCTGAGGCAGACAGAGTTATTTGTGACATTCTCAAGAAAAAAGGCCGCTAAACTAGCAGCCATGTCCATGAATTACGTCGGAATACTTGTAATGCTAATTGACCCACTTCGATATCATTTGAAGAATATAGGCAAACTAACGAAGGATACCTGCCGTTTCCGTGAAACACAAACAGAAGATGCGGAACATATCATGTGCTATTGTGGAGCACTTGGTCGAACCAGATGTAATATCTTCGGAAAGTATGTCCTTTCTCTTGACACTATTCCTAAGGTGTGCAAATGCAGATCTTCTTTGCTTAGATAAAAATAGATGGTTTTTTACCGAATTGTCGAAGAAAATTCAGCTATTGCAATGGCTTCACAATTTTAGTAATTCAAAATTTTGAAAATATAATATATATATATATATATATATATATATAGGTATATATTTGTTTGTTTATATAAGCGTCACTCCTGACGATACCTGACCCTGGAATCGACCTAAAAAATCCAAAAATTTCGAAATGTCAATAATATCAAAAGAAAGGATGAGTTCGTTGGCCAACATTTTTGGAGTACTCCAAGTGGTCAAATTTTGAGAAATCAGGGTCAAAAACGTTTTTGGGGGGTTTTTGATTTAAATTACCATTTTAAACACAGGAACATATATGGTATATTCGGAATTAAAGCAAAATTTCCTATAAGAATCACCCACAAAATCTGTTGAAATAATCCTTCGAAAATTCGCTCATAAAAGCATGCTGCATGAATGGAACTTTTATAAACCCTTCTTAGTAGGCTAATGCAGCTTGGTGGCCTTCCAAAATAGATCTTTCAGGTTGCAGTGGAGGGGGGCTGAAATTCGGTACCCGCAATTTGAAAAAACAAACAAATCGATAATTCTGTGAAATTCCGTCCAATTTTTTATCACCGCCGTTTTTTCAATAAGTTATATTGATAGATAGAATCGTAGCGTGTTGTGGAATGTAACTCTTGTTCGAAATAAACAACGCTCCCCAGGACTGTGCCCACCTGTATCCTCCATGCTTCTTCACTCCCGCTTGGG
This sequence comes from Lygus lineolaris, assembly GCA_030264115.1. Lineage (NCBI taxonomy): Eukaryota > Metazoa > Arthropoda > Insecta > Hemiptera > Miridae > Lygus > Lygus lineolaris. The sequence goes on along the minus strand of JAEMON010000006.1, from coordinate 12,899,839 downwards.
GACGCCTCTCACTTCTTTTTTTTTAAGGGTTTTTCACTACCTACGCTCGAATTCCAGTGTCATGGAGATGCCCCCTGACTAAAAAGCTCCTTGTCCCGAAAGGCAAGGTTGATACTTCCTCAACCCGTAAATCTCGATCCTCCGGCAGTACCCTCAACGTCATTTTTTTTTTTTTAAATAGGTTCATTCTGTTCTGATGTTAATGTGATGATGTGGTGGTGTGTGTGGGACTCCTCCTTCCTTCGATTTCCATATAAAAATGCTTGCCGAGCGATGCATCCTTTGAGGCGATTCCATCCTCCGCACTTAATCATAAGCTGGGTAGTATAATGACACACCTACGTCATTTTCGTATGGAACCTCGGTCAACTAACCTGCGGGATATGGCTTCTCTGAATGTGCTTGTTGTTCATACAAGTGCTAAATGTTTCAGCTCCCAGAAGTGAAATGCTTCCGTTACCGGTGATAGACTCGAGATAAAAATAATAATTATTAAGTCTTTGAGTGCAGATTTCCTCTCAACAGTGGCATATCCTCAGAAGAAAGTATACCTACAACCTCATTGCCCAGAATGGTATAAATTAATCATTGCAATATCTTACTTAACCGTCAAACGTAACGATGTTGCTCCCAGGAATCTCGATTGCTTTCTAGCTCGAGGGAAAGTGAAGTTCTAAATACTATCTATATACCAAAGCCGATTGCCGTGTGTTGGTATCATTGTCACCGTCGCAGCAGGTTGGCTTCCTTCTAATATGTAGCTTTGCCAGTAACTTTCCTTCCATCTGCTATTATTTGTCGCCTCACCTCGTGTGGTCGGTTTTCTCTCCCGACCACTCCATGTATTGTTGGAAATAATTATTCAACTGAGAGAAAACGTCTGTACTTCCGGGGTAGTTCCATGGCCGAGTTGCTTTATCATTATAGTTGATCATCAGGAGTTAGAGTATATTATTCATTGTACTCGAGTACCTACAGCCAAAATCCCATGATCCAGATCTTTGAATATATTCGTACAATATTTGAATGTGTAGTTGGATCTAAAATCAAGGTCAAGGTTTCTTTATTGCTACGTCATCTGCTTTATTGCTTTCCTATGTTCATTATCTAGTACCTTTATATAATTATTTTACAGTTAAAAGGTTTAAAAATTGATGTTAAAAATGAGTTTAAAAATAGTTTAAAAAATCCGTTAGTGATGACTCGATGCGGTTTAGTCAATCTATACCAGTCTCCCTGCCAATGTTGTTGCAAATGTGAATCACTACACGTATGCTGGTTTATCTCCTCCATTGTACCTACGCATTTGAGTTATTGTATGGAATCCTTGGAAAATCTATGGTAGCTACCAATGGATTTCAAGGTTATCACCCACTTGGGTCGTTTCACCTACTTGCGGGCAACTCTTGACGTTTTAATGGGATGAATCAAATGGATTGTGAGCCGTTTAACTCTTGGCAACCCTGTCACTGTGCTCTCGCGAACTTTGCAAATTTTTCATCGCGTTCCAACCAGTGCAGCTATTCCGAACACTAGAGCTACTCGTTAGTTAGCTGTTCATTCAGTACTTCACTCAGAGCGTCACCAAAGGAAGCTCCGTCTCAATTTCAACACTTATTAGGGTTGAGCATAATTCAAAAACCATCGATGACCACCATCGAACCAAACATCGAAACACACTATCGATGGTAGGCAACCTTTGTTACCAAACCATCTCTAGTTTTCCCCCATGGCGAAACGTTGGAACATTGATGGTGAAAAATTCAGCAATATTCACAGGTTGTCTCTGTACTCCTGTTTTACCTGGATTTCATTACCTAAACTGTATGAATTAAAATCATCCCTGTAAAGAGTGATTGTTCGTTACCAATCATGAGAGTATAAAGAAAACCCCTTTCTTCCATGGTTATTAACAAAACGATTTGTGCTTGAATGGGCCGACTTCCATCGACGCGCAACCATCGATGGTTGTGAAAGCATCGACCATAGACCATCGATGGTGAAAACATCTTTTACAACCTCCGTGTTCAATGGTTGTCGAAAGGCAATGATTGAGCTGATTATCATCATCTGTGATCATCACCTCGTCATCTCCAAACCCAATCGGAAATATTCATGTGCTGAAAATATAATTCTTTGACAATCGGAATCTTACCTCTCAGCTGATTTTCAGCATTCTCCATTTACCAAACATCATCTTGGATGTGCAGCTGATATAGTTATTCCTTAATAATGTGAACCTAAATTAAGTAGGAATTTTAAAATTGCAGAACCTGGGTCCGTCTGATTTAAAGAACTGAAACCCGATAAACATAGGTACTGTAAACTAAATCAAAATCAGTGAACTTCTGGTGGGGAAAGGTAGAAAGATTCCATGTTCGGGAATGATGAACTTTTGTATAAGTACGTAAATACGACGTTTCTTTTCAAGTTATTGACGATAGTGGAAGACAATACAGAATAGGTGAACTATTATCGAGTGCTAGCCGAGTTATCAAGGCTTGATATAGAGGACAGGTCTCCATCGTCCGTTTTCCACCTTGTCGTCTCCCGAAATTTCCATACAATGAGATCTCGGTTAGAGGTCGGCTGTGCGAGGTTGGTGGAGCTTGGAGGTCAGAAATTCCTCCTTCAGATGTGGTTCTCCTCGGTATTCATTTGTAGTCCCCTCACGCTTTGAACCTCCAGAAGAAACAAGTAACTATGTCCCAGTTTCAACAGTTTCTCATCCCCCTGCCCCTGCTTGCGAATAAAATTTTCGAAAGGAAGGTATGTGTCCGGAGTTATGTACCTACCATTTTGATTTGTAACGATCCAATTTTTGCATGCTATTCCACGTAATTGACGCAATCAATATCACTTGCTATAAGAATCATCCCCGGCGGAATCATAATTTCCTAACGCATTTTGAATTGCAGAGTCTTTGGAATCTTCAAAGTTCTGCGGCTGCAGACTTCTCCGCTCTTGAAACAGTATCAATGAAAATAGCTTGGATTCTGCGAGTCCTTGATAGTTTTATGAAAAGGACTGTTGGCATAGCATCTGCGATGATTAGATGGTGATATGTCAGTTGTTAGGTCCTGTCGGTGTAAGGTGGCAGTACCTAACGGTTTGTACGATGTTTTATGATGAAACTATTTTTAGGAATCAATCGATCGGAATCTGGTGAAAGAATGAAAATATATTTTTTAAGGTTTCTAAGATCATAGCCAGGTGATCAAAATATTCCTGTAACTATTATCAAAAAACTAAAACTTCTGTAGGTAATCCCTACATCAGTTTTCACTCAAAAAGGGTAATCGAAGACTGGCCCTAATGGATTTGATTGCTTGTGGGTGTACTATGTTTCTGACTTCTTCTGTACCGAGAAGTTGTGAGAGACAATTGATGGTCGAGTCCGTTTGGGTTTCAAGGGCGCTATCAAATTTTAGCGAATTTTCGAAGAAAATTAAGCTATTGCAATG
>JAEMON010000006.1:12865790-12885817 GCA_030264115.1 Lygus lineolaris | reverse complement strand
AGACGTTTTTCTGTTGAACCTTAATTATATAATTCGGAAGAAACAATTTTTTAATTGATTGATAGGTCCTTTCATTGTTCTTTAAAGTTTTGGAAACCAATCTAAGCTATTCTAGGATAAAACAGACGCCATCTCTGTCTTGCAAGCCCATTTTTTGGTTTATCATTCAAAATAATCTACCTTTGCAATCGACCAAGAAAAGATCGTTCCTCAGAATGGGGAACTTGCATGGTTTTTATTTTATTTTTTAATTTGTAATATTTTAGTGAGGGCTATTTGAGGGGTATCCGATGGTTGAACCTTACCGAAAATGTGTTCTGTCATTTTAACCTTACTGACGTCACCGACTCCCCGCCTGCCTGTGTGGTTCCCTCGTCTCCCATGTTTTGCGGAACCTAAATGACGTCATACGCTCTCCCTTTCAACCCGTTTCCTGGTCAAACCAGTCGTAATTCCGTGCTGAAATTTGGCACTATGGGGTTTTCAAGGGCACTGAATCAGATTTTGAGGTTGACAGTGCAAAATTCCCACCCGTGCACGTTCCCCATTTGATGTATTGTGTTTCAAGCGACGTATTGTCCTATAATATCGAATTATAAAAATCCGTTTGTCCGCTTTCTGGCTTTTCTCGGAATCTATTGATGTGGAAAATCTATTAAATCTATTGATGGGTAGCTTTATCAATTCATCGAACCATTTCATTGTATTCCAGCTCTGGAAAGGAAGATTTCCGTGAGGGCGCCTCGAGACGAGCTCGTCCAGAAGGGCATCCTGCTCTTGGACAGTCCCACCTCCCCCATGCCGGGGGCTCTACCTCAGGGCCGAAGTAAGTGCAGCTCTATTATTCATGTTATTAAATTATACTGTTTTATAAAAAAAAAAAAAAATCATAGTAAGACTCATGCTAGAACTTCAATTTTTATACTACCTATGTCGAGGCTAAAACTTTAAAATGCCATATATCACACATTGTGCTTAGAACAATTTTCCTACATTTTAATTTTCAGGGGTTTGTTGAATTTTCAGCGTATGGCACCCGTATAGAAGTAAGTGTCTATATTCACTCATGTACAACCCCCCTAAATAAGTACTCCCTTTCTATGAGTTATTCGTGTCTACTCAAGAATATCTCGGTGGTTATAGCCACTTGACACCAGTTGATAATACAAAACAAGATTGTAATATCAAAGGGTATTGGGGGTGGGGTTATCAGAGTCATATTGAATATAACTCATTCATAGGATTATGATAACATAGATGCAAACATGGAATCTATAATACCGTTGAATTCACCTTTGAAACGAAGGAGGTACATAAGAAGATGTGATAGATGAATGTTAGTTGTTGAAAGGTGTTGCACAAAAATCCTCTCAAAACCTACGAATCTATGCAAAATTATTTTCTCTGTCGGAGAATGTTGTTATTTTCGGCTCTAAAAAATGACCTTCACGGTTTCTCGACTTTCCTCGCCTCATCATTTTCTTCCCTTGAATCTCATTTCCCGATTCAATACTCTGACTTTATACGGGTCTCGTCTATATGAGTAGCCTGGCTTTTCTGTTATGGCTGTTTCTACCCCCTGTGGGAAGAAGAAGAAAAAATCAAGTTTCCTCCTCCATTCAATCTTCTCTTTCTACGGCGTTCTGAATGAAATCTCGATATTATTTTCCGATTTTCCATCGAACCGTTCACTGAGAGTGAACAGCGTATGAAAACAGAACACACCTCGCTGCTTCGAGTCACCTGAGCTTTGTTCTGAAGATGTCTCCGGAATCTCTTTTTCTTATTCAGTCCGCTCTCCTGTGAATTTTTTACTTGTATATTTTTCTATTGACTGCTACCATTTGACCTTCTAAAAAGACATTCTTTGAAATTATTATACTCCTCTGAGATACAGGCTTTTTACTTGGAACATCGAGGATCGATCTTCTTGATTTTTCGATCCACAGAATATTCTCTTCAAATTTCATGGAATTTACGCGTTCATTCAGGACATGACGGGTAATGTATTCAGTGGTCTATAGAGCCCACCAAATCTGCTACACACCATATTCTCAGTTCACCTTACGACGGTAAAGGAGATTTACAATGTCATTTCGACTGGTTAACTCCCGGTTCTTGAGAGATAAGGCGATTAGGATGATCACTTCTGAACCAACAGCCCTATATCTCCTCTAAGCTAAACTGATCAATAATCACTAGTTCCGAAGGGGTCGAGGGTTCAAACCGTCACATTCGCCTTATCATTCCTGATGCCTGGCGGAGGAGAAAACCATTCTGTATGGGCAACTGGTTTACCCCCTCCATCATGACGTTGTGAATCGCGTGGTTTGGAAAACTGCACTGAATTTTTCCATTCTTCCTCCAGTAATTATTGTTGGTGTCCCAGACGGAACTAACCACCACTGTGGACTAAACTACTTAACCTTCCTTGAAGCTTGGCAGAGGGGGAAACTATGCTATAATATCTACAGCTGGTTTTCACCCCCCCTCCTGGCAACCTCAATCAAGTTCATTCTTTTGAAGTTCAACTTATCTATGCCTAATGGGAAAACGTGCTAATCTCCCCAATCTTACCAAATCCTAAACCTCTCCTCAGCCACCTTTCCAACCTTAATGTAAACACCATCATCTTTGTTTATCTTCTATCGTTTGTATAATGAGTTTAGCCGCGGTTGTTTGTTTTGTTTAATACTCGTACCTTCCGCTCTGTTTTCTATCAAGGAATACCCCACCTACCTTTTTGTTAACACATCAGGGATTACTGCTAACGTTTTTCTTTGTTGTAATATCGGTTACCGGTTCGTTTAAATTAATGAAGACCATGAAGGTGACCGACTATTAGTGGGGTACTGTATGTAATTATCACACATCTCAGCTCCCCGAGAAATTATTGGATTCAAATTGTGCATTTTCTTCTGCCTATGGGCTCACATTTCTCTTCGAATAAGCGATATGCTCGGATATTTCTCATCTTTTCGAATGATGGATCTTAGTGAGAACTTTCTAAAGAGGTATGCGGGGTATCCATTGGGTCAAAAGGTTCTTGAAATCCTAAACTTGGGACTTCACTACCCTGCTTACCTGGAGATGGAACTTCAGGACTCTGTACTTGTGACGTCACAAGGCTCTTCCCGACTTTGTTTTACTCACCCAATTGGAATTGGAGCTGCAGATTGGTTTTAGGAGGTTTTGAGGACGCTGAATACGAACTGAAGTAGGAAGGGGTATTACGACACCAGAACTTCGCTCATTCCGCTACATCAAATCAACTACATAGACGGGCTCCCATCTAATCTCACTGAGTATAGCGATTAATGATGCGTCTCTACCTACTTCACTAGCGTTTTATTGGTTGTCTGGCGTTTTTATAGGTTAGAGAAAAATAGGTTTGAATGCCTGCCTATAGGTATTATTGCTATGGCGTTATTCCGTTGAACGTTTGGTTCTTCAGTTATTCTGTTTTATTGATGATTTGAAGGCTGGTTGGAATGTTCGAAGTTCCAGGATTTTCGATTAGAAATATGATAAATTACTGTGCATTATTTGGTGTGATCGATCTGAGGATAATAAAATGCCATCATTCTAGTCAATGTCTACTCGTATAACGAAAATTATGAGTCTGTTCCGCAAGCAGCCCTAAACGGCGGGAATAAAAATTTTATTTTTCGACCACACAAATTGTTTTCCACCTGTTAGACTGTGTGTCGGTGAACCTAAATGTAACTTTAGGGGTTCTAGAGCTCTAGTCAAAGGCATTGAAACGTTTTGTATCACACCCTTGGGAAATCATCCCCTACTCTCGACCAGGTCCCTTACCTCCCAGTCTCTATGAGGCCATGACCCATATACTACAATATTATTAAAATAATTTCACCAAGTTTTTCGGTTTCCTCGTTTTCGCGGTACGCCATGAAGAGGTGCTCTAATAAGAAACCAAAACATTTGCTTAAAACTCCAGTTGCATTATTTAACGTGTGATGTGTGATTCATATTTATGTATGCAATACTTAGTGATACTTTGAAGAGATTCATGATAGGATTTGGCCGTATATCAATTTATTGTTAATGAATGTTGAAGAATAGTCCATAGACATTTAAAACTGCAGTGGGCAAATCTTCATCATAACTTGAATAAATTCATCCATCTAATAAGTACCTCCTTTCCTAATGGAGGATTAATTATATTACCTTGACTCGATTTCATCATCATTTCGATCGTTAGCACAAATCAAAGCTGAGTAGAAAATGGATCTCGGATCAGCTGCTGAGTCGAATTTTCCGACATGGCGTCACTTCCTTCCGGCATGCTGCGTCACGAACTAAATCACTCTCGATGACGTTGTGGAAACCCATTTCAATTTTTAAGAAAAAAAAAATTTAAAGTTAAAAAAAGTTAATGAAAAACGTTGTCTATTTGCACGAAAATAATGAATTACAAAGATTCTGACGGTTAGGCTTAATTGTTATGGTTTGTTACGATGATGGCCTAATCGTCGAATTCGATTCAACTTCTTATTGTAACTCATTACGGAAATATTCTCGTCTATTTTCGTGGAAATAGACAACGTTTTTCAGTAACTACGGTTTCTGTTCATGCTGCGTAAATGCTCCATACATTTGGTTAGGATTGGTTGAACCGTTCAGCGGTAACCGGTTCCTGAACTAACTCCGAAAACACAAACAAGAACCCATCAGTAGACCAATTACCTACGCTGCACGGAAGTACCTCCATAGAAATGGGAAATTCCGGTGTATTGTAATTTTGCATTTTCAACTTCTACATCGAGTTCAGCACCCTTGAGAACCCCTCATATCTAATTTTCAACTCTAAATGTTCATTAGGTTGGCTGTAAAACGGTTGTCACACGTGACGTCTTGTGTTCATATGAGCCTAGGCTGGTAGGGTGGTGGGTGACGTCCTCTGTATCTTTTTGACGGCACTTATTTTCGCTAACTTCCAATCATCGGATACCCCACATATATCCTTTCTGGAAAGCTATCCCCGAAATCTCTTAGTTTAACGAATAAAATGGAATTGCCGGAATTGCCCATTATGGATGTGCGTTCACATTCATTGCCTTGTCCACCCATGCTTCAATGTACTTCCATGCAACGGATTTAACATGAATTACGGTGGGTCATTAATATTCCTTTCCCAATCGTATACCTACCCGCCATGAATGATCGAATCTGTGGTCAAATGCGTGTTAGATGCTCACGAAGAAACCCATACAAGTTTAAAAAAAAAGCCTAATATGGAACGACCTAAAATGATAGCTGGTTTTCCAGCAATCTCGTTGTTTTTGAAAACAACATACATTATCGTCATTGTTATATTTTCTCAGAGTCAGAAGATCGGCCTCCTAGTTCTCGTTACCTTGGGTCGTTCCCACGGGGTTTTCAGCTTTGCCTTGAAAGCGAAGTTAAAGTAAATACCTGAACCGTCTTGGTTCAGGTATTTTCCCTTCAGTACAATACTCAGGAGCGTAAATAATATAAAATCAAAACTCCAGGAATGTGCCCAATAGGAAAGATATCTGTTTTCCCTAATGGGACAGTTCAGTCTTTTCCGATGAAGCCATAAAATAGGTGTACCAATTTTCACTGCTACTGCTACTACTACCTATCACAGTAGTACCTACAGCGAAGGTTTATCTTGATGTATTCCATAATTTTCTCCGAATAAAACAGCATAAACCAAGAAAAAAGGAGTCTGCTGTACTGATTGGTTGAGGGTTAACTTGATTATTTCAGCTGTCTTCGTAGGTTCTTATCGAGGTTCTTATAGTCTGGGTCGAATTGGAAAAGTCATTCAAAAATTGGTCTGAATATAGGAGAAAAGGGAACTTTCTCACTGATGTGTACGTAAGTACAGGGTCGGGCTGGCCATTGGACGCACCGGGCAATGCCCCCGGGGCCCCCAATCCCAGCCCAGGGATTGGGACAGCCCAGGGGGGGACTTCAGCTATCTACATTTGAAAATATATAAAATAATAATAAAAACCAGTCGACAAAATTAGAAAAAAATTAAAATAAATAAAAAGTTTTACACAACACCTAGTAAATAAGGAATGGATGGACCCTTCTGCAAGAACCCTTTTACCCTTCTGGTACCTATGTGGGGGCCCCCTCTATTACACCTAGGTTATATCCAGTAATCCAGTTACTGAAAACTCCGCCTCTCATTTCAACCTTTTCAATACATATTATATGGGGGCCCCTAGAGGTTGGTTTCTTGGGGGTTTACCCCCCGGGGCCCCAGTTCGACCCTGCGTAGATGTCGGCGTTGATTTTATTTTGAAACCGTTTGAAACCATACACATAATAATGTGCCATCTCCGCATTTATCAGACTTCCCTGCCTGTCTGATGAGCTCTTTTGAATCCCTTCAGGTGACTCACGTGAAGTGGAAGAAAATGTTTTAATACCTGCCTAGGGGAATTAAACTTTGGACGCACTTACGGCTGGTTTTAGAATACTATATGGTTAGAAAATATCATTGTTCTGTAAATGATTGTTCTAACAAGATAAAAAATCCTTATTTACACGAAAATATTAATTTGTGGGTTGAGGGTGGAAGTATTCTCGGCTTGATTCCGGTTTGTAGATTTAGTTGTTTGATCCGACATGTTTCGCAACACTGTGTGTTGCCTCTTCAGGGATTTTAGTCGGCTTGATGGTGCTGGCTTGTCCGCCTTATTGTCATTGTCATAACATTAAATATGTGAATACATAGTACAGGGGTAGCTTCTCTGCTCAGCAGAAGAGGGGCGAACTACCTAGGTGCTAGTTCGTTTAAAATAAGGTTCATTTTAATGTAAAAATGATTAATTTGCATGTAGGTAGGTGTATAACAAAAGATGCGTAACAAATAATGAATCAGTGATGTGATTTTTACTTACAACATTCTTATTTTTTAGTGTGTGGTTAGGAACTTTAGTCCTACATGTTTGGTTCAGGATACCCGTAAGTGGTGTCCAGAAAAAACCTACCTATGTTTAGTATTTCAGTCTATATTTGTAAAATAATTTATTGCCAACAGTGAGTGTGTGTTGCAGTAACTAAAAACCTATTTCGATGCGGTTTTGCGTTGAGGGTCACAGGTTCCATTGAAAATACAAACTAGTTAGGATGCGTTTTTAAGTTATTGTTGTCATCAGTCAATATCATAGGTAACCATTGTAATATGTAGGTGTGTTGTGTTATTATCATCATCATCATTATAGGTCATGGGGATTATCTCCTTTTAATCTTTGGGTTTCGTGCTAATGTAACTCACGTTTGATTCCTTATATTTGGTTGAATGTTACCAGGACACAACTAACTGTATACATAACTTCTATCACTTCTTTCTTGGAGGCGGGACCTTGTTTCTAGGTTTGAATGTGCGCGGAGATGAGTGAGTACTCTTGTAAGTTGTCACAATCGCTGATAGGGTGTGTTGGGCGTGCTCTCCTTCTTGTACTGAGCACTTCGCGATATCTCGCGATATCTCTCCGTACTTCCGCGGGATTGGAGCGTTCTAGTTCCGCCATCATCCGGGAGATCGTGCGGTGGTCCTCGACAGATCTTTTCGCCCGCCTTCGTGGATGCTCTATATTGATGTTACAGTATCCACGTGTCGGTCAACGCTCTTCCCTGGTTTCATGGGTTGACGACGCCGACGCTTCCTGGGCGATCGGGAAGGATGTATCCCGATTACCTCCTCATCATAACAGAAAGCGCCCCAAGGCAATGGGAGCCCTAGTTTTTCCTCTAAGCTCCCTAAAGCTTCTGGCCCATATGCATCGAAAATTCTAATAGGAACGTATATTTTTTCCATCGATTTAAAATAGAACACAATTTTCAGCGTCGAATGACACCTTGGGAGCGTTTTAGGACCAACCGTTCGCTCCCTGTAAGGACTTAAGGGTTGAACGAAAAAAAGAGCAGAAACACGAGTGCGAATCGCAATTCTTCCCGAGTAAGCAAAATCTCCGTTCCAATATCAGCTATTCAAATGCAACTTTCTTTCGATCCCACCGAACCAAGTTTGTTGTTTACTTTCAGAAGCTTCCTTAGTTACTGAATTTCATTAAGAATGAATGATACAACTCTCCGATATTAATAATTACAAGAAGGTACCTACTCATCGTCGCCAAGAGATGATTGTGAACCTCGCGGTAGGTGGGTATTTTATGTCAATAGGATCTGTGTAGATGGGCGATCTATACAGAGAATAATAAACCGTTGTGTAATAATTTACAGCGTTTTGAGTTAAAAACTCTTAATCGTGTTGAAACTTTATTTTTTGTTTCAAACGTATGTTGACTCGCCTAGGGTTTTGAACTTACCCATTTATTTTAAGTATTTCAAATTTTCTTAAACGCTAGGAAGCTTTGTGCAATTTCAACTTGGCAGAGTATTTTTTTTCTTTCCACATCGGAGGTGAAGGTTTGGCCATTGGTATATGAGGAAGTAAACAGAGAAAGGGGGAAAAAATGAGAAAACAAAGGTAGGTGCGCTTACTATGTTTAGTTCGTATTTCGGCCGCTTCGAGGGCTTAAAAAGGTTCTTTTTATTGAGGTGGGCTATTATAGTTAGTTACCCGAATTTTATATAACTGAACCCCTCAGGTAGTCACCTGTAATCATTACATTTTTACAGTAGTTATTTCTCAATTCTTCATACATCAATTATTGACCGGAGCAAATTTTGAAGTGTTTTCTACTTAGGGATACTTTAAAATTGGTTTATTTCAAAACCCCGGGCATTTCTCGTGATTTCCAGTATGAGGCATGAATATGGTGGGGAGGAGGAGGTCATTAATTTACTCATCCATGTAGAAGCACTATCAACATTTACTCCTGAACGAATGCTTTGTTCGAGGACACCTTTGTTGTTGTATGCATACGCGCTAAGCTTTTCTCCGAGGCCTATAAGGCCTCGTGCACAGGGTTGCGAGCAGAGCGCTCTGTTGGGACCGGCGGCTTAATCGGACACAAAGCCCACCGCTTTGTCACCCCAAAACAACTCACTTTTTCTTTTTTTAATCGTACTCATCAAGCAAGCTTGATGAAGAGGAAGAATGATAAGAGAAAAACGTTTTCTGGGGGGGGATTGGAAGAAGTGATAATACAGTTATGGGTTTTGGGATGATTTCCAGTTTCTTATGAAAATGAAATTAAAAAACTCTCAAGTGAATTTTGTAGTGAAAAGCGCCTTGCTCCCAGTTAGTTTACGTACCTGTTTCTTCAACCACACAAGGGAAATTAGACGGGAAGAAGCTTTTCGAGGTGGGCCATGTAGGTTCCAGCTAAGAAAAGGGGACGGCGGATGAAAAACACTGAGTTATTTACAGTGCTGTTCTAGATAGTACATACGCAAAATATCAATAAATGAAGTGCCAACGAAAAATGTGAGAATTGCCGTAAGTACCTTCTGAAAAATAACTTTTACTTAGGGATTGAGGTGGGATACTGGTCGTCTAAAGCGCCAACCAACGTTAGTATCAGTATTCTTAGGTCTAAAGTGAAGAATGCCACAGCCAAAGCCATTCGCCCCGGTGTAAGGATGTTCAAGCCACTGTTCATATGTTGGAGATATTCGTTTGTTTTGTTGTTTTTTGACGTTTTGTTAAATTAAACCAAGTTGGTGACTGGTTACTACTCACCTTAGTAAGCACCGACCTATTCCCTATTGTTCACATCATTATTAGTGCCCTGGTAACCTAGAGTAGGTTACCCAAAAAAACTAGCTAGCTACAACCTAATAAGCTATTTTATCTGTAGGATCCTTGTTCCTTGAGACCAAATTATTGGTTGAGTTTGTTCCGAACAAAGAGCTCAGGTAAAAAAGTTGAGGGATTTGTTCCAACTAGAGAGACTAGAAAACTCAGACAGTTTTTTTGAAAACTCAGACCTTGCTGAAAATCCTTGACTGTAGTCGTGGGTGCCATAAACTCCCGTCAGGATTAAAATAATATACAAAAGTACCTACATGAAATATAAATTTGCTATCTGTGTTTGAAAGCATACCTACCTAACAACTGAACGAAAGGCTACATAACCATGGTTAGGTAGGCTCTTCGCACTTATGTGTACTAATAGCTATGTGTGTGCTTATATTGGGTACCTATCTACGTATTATGTTTAGTAAATACCTACCTAGGCTACATGGGTAGGTAAATAATTATATAATAATGAGTGCACTTTTAATGAATTCGAACTCATATGGACTTCTTTCAATTTACGGCTAAAATCCACTTTTTTCCACTCCGCTTCATAAGGTTTTTATAGTAAAAATCGATAATACGTCAATTTCATGTTTGCTTTATCTGGACGCCCATCACATCCGACGACACAACACAGACTCATTTTTTATCAATTTTCAAAAAGAAAAAGAAATTAAAACCAAGAAAAACGAAGGCAATTCACAGGGTCTCACAGAAGCATAACGATTAATGGATTTTTTTTTTTTTTAATTATTATTTTTCGTTCATCCTTCTTTATCTTCTGTATGTTCTGTCATTGCTCATACCTGTAAGTGGACACAGTAATCCTCTTTATTCGTCTGGAAGCATGGATAAATATCTTTTCGGAAAAAGTTTGCTGTCACAAACACCAAAGAGCTCGCCCAGCTTTGTGTCCAATTTTTCTCCCAGCTGCCGCTTGGAGTGCAGCGGTCGCTATGCACGTGGCCTATACGCACCATTCATAAACTGTCCTATCGTGAAGGTGCAATCATGAACCTCTTTGCTCCATCGACCAATGAAAATTATTGTTCAACTGAAATGGAATGATTGTTTTAAACGACAAGAACTAGGTACAGAGTAATGAACGCGACCCTCCAATTCAGGAATCTGAAATAAGCTGGTATCTATCGAAGTAAATCTTGTTCACCTATAGCATTCAAAATTAGGGTGTGGTAGTAGTCCCGTGCGTTATGGATCCAAGTCTACTGTTAGGTACACCTAACACTCTCCTATCCTCACTAATTTGGTGGCTTGTCATGTCATTGGAAGGAGAGCAAGTTAAACTGACCGCGACACCCCATCTCATCTAATGGAGCGGTTAGAGTGAGTTAATTAAGCATTCCAGCCTTGTTGATTCTACTCCAATATAATTATAATCCATGAGGCCGATGAATATTCTGAACAATACAAAAGTTCCTTTCATGCAGCATGAGTTGATGAGCGAATTTTCATAGAATAATTTTAACCGATTTGATGGGTGATTCTTATAGGAAATTTCATGCTGATTCCGAATATACCATATTTTCCTATGTTTAAGATGGTAATCCACACCAAAAACCTCAAGAAACACGTTTTTTTTAAACTCGATTTTTGACTCTCAATTTCCAAAATTTGAACCCTTGGAGTACTGCAAAAATTCTGGCCAACGAATTTGACCTTTTGATATTATTGACCTTTTGAAATTTTTTAGTGTTAAATTTCAGGAATCGTTTTAGAGTGTTCTGAAACGGATTTCCACGAAGAAAATTTTCAATAATTTGCAATAACTAAACTTTTGAAGCCATTGCAATAGCTTAATTGTTTTCGAAAATTCGCTAAAACCGTCCTATAAATTTCATGGCAGATTGAAAATTCATCTCCGTTTACCTCTTCAATCCAATAATAATAGTATCGCAAGATTGGTTCAAATTCTTCATTTTACATTAACTTGAATCTCCGATTGGATATCTGTAGTACTTTACCTTCAATAAAAAGGTGGGGGAATGTTACTCATTTGACATCCCATCAAGATGGACAGACTTTCTCGAATCTACTGGTTATGATGTTCTGTACTATCCCTCATCTCCGGGCACCTCTTCTTCCAATAAACATACTGTTTGGTTATGCATGCATTACAAGGTGCGTCCCCTCAGAGGGGGGTTAGAAAGATTTATAAAAAAGTTACGAGTAATATAAAATGCAAGGCATAACGATTGTTCTTTATCCATCCAAAAGTTTGCATACAATATTATTGTGCTAAGAAGGAGCGTAATATCTTTCTCAGCATGAGTATGAATCGCGAAATTGAACAGCATTCCTAAGATAATGTGTTTTCGATGCGAACACTCAATTCCGGTGTGTCGGAATTTTTCATTTTCGACTTCAAACTCGGATTCAGCACCCCTTCATTCTAATTTCCGCTCAAAATGTTTATTAGGTTGGCTGTAAAACGGGTGAGAAGTTTGCTGTTCATCTGTTCTGAGGAGCAGAGGGTGGGTGCCCCAGTCATCTGTATCTTTTTTACGGCACCCGTTTTCGCTCACTTCCAATCATCGGATACCCCTCATATAGCACCTTTTTGGAAAGCTCTCACTGAAATCTTCCAGCTTAATGAATAAAATGGAACAGCCGGAATTGCCCATTTCAAGGATCTGAGGCCTTTAGCATAGGAAATACTGAAGATGTTTATTTCCCTCTATTTCCCCCATATAATGTTTTCCTGATTTCACGAAATTTTCGAAATCCCGCGGTTATGTTGTGCACAACCCAGATCAATATTGTCTGAGTTTAACCAAAAGACAACCACGCAAACTGCAAAGATCTGAAAACGTACGAGTTCACGCCGGAAATCATGCTACCTTCGTTGATTAAATTTCAATAATTGTGGCCTAAAAACAAATGCCCAACAACTGCAGAGAACCGCAGCCGTGAGGATGTGACTTACTTCATGTTTTTCTTTACAAAATATGATGAACATCCGGTGAGGAATTCCGTATCATTTTATATGAACCTTCATTTCTCACCCGGTCTGAAGAGGTGGGAACTCGGGCGGTAAGGAATTCCTCGCTATACTGTAAGGGTTGTCCTTTCCAAGACATTGGAACTGCTCTTATTGAGCGACCACATCCATTCTAGGGGATTTGATCGAGGTATATCTCCCATCATTTCATCCGTTCCTGAGTCGATCGAGGATATCGTACATAAGCCTTTCCCAAAATGACAGGTCAACACAGATAGAGCTGATACGATTTTTTTCGCCATATTCGATATATACCTACCATGAGTCCAAGTATTGATTTCTCTCTCCTCCTTTGTTTGTAAGAACATGGACTCTACAGGAAAAAATCAGATTATTATATTTTTATTGAATCAAATCAATTAGTTGGTGAAGACTGACTGTTCAGTCCTCATTTGAGAGTACTTTATCGTAATCGTACATGAACGCACCATATTTCTATTCTCCTCACTTCGTTATCTAAGGAGGTGAGGACTTCTAAGAATTAAATAGAATATTATGTAATCAAATCCTGCAGTTGTCCTAATATTGTGCGTTCCAAAATTATGAAGAAATGAGAGAGGCGTAAAGGAGTAGAACCATTTAAACCACATGTTCAATTCCTGTAATAAATCATTCTATTCGTGTCGCATATAATTCTTCATTGTCACGAGTGTTTTAGTATTCAACCCACGTTCCTTTTCCCTCTTGGATTCGTCTAAGCCTTTAAGAATGAATATTCGTCATGAAACGACGTTCAGGTCTTTCTGTGGTGGGAAAAACGATAAATCCAGAGGCCGAGCTGAGCATGGGGGCCCAAAAGGAGAGTCGCAAAGCCTTTGCACAGTAATCTGACTCCGTAATGGATCCATCGAATGGAATGGTTGGGATCTGCCTTCCTTTTGCTTAAAACTCTTTTGTTGGCTGTAATGTTCTTCTTCGGATTCGAATTTCTACTTCGTGCTTATTATCACTGGATTATTAAATACAGTGATTAACTCAGGATCAGATGACTCAACTTTGCTTCGATGATGGAACCTCGATTTGAAAGACTCTAACTTTCTGTAGATATCCGTTTGATAGAGGGTACTGGAGGCGTTATATTGAAAATCATCAATTTATCTTATGTTCTGTCAGAATATCTTGATGAAATTGCTTTCCTATGTATTATTCCTTTGAGTACTAGTTGTCGGCCTACGTCCAATGTTTCATATTTTCGATCTGGCAATTTTAATAATATTAAGCTTGAGAATTGCGATATATATAAATCGATAAACTTGCCGTAACCGTTATCTCTGAGGTACCAACAAAACACCTAGTTCAGAAGCCAGGCCTGGTCCGAAGCCAAGGCCAGCCTCAGGCCCTTCCTTTTTGAAATTAGAAAAAAACCAGAATATTTTAAGTCCGTCAAAAATTCAAGTGGAGAATTTTTTTTTAAATTTCCTTCGAGGAAATCCGTTTAATAATGTTCTAAAAATGGAATTGGTACCTACTGAAGTTTGAATTTTTTAATATATAGTTTTGTGTTGATTCTGAAATTTTGTGTATAGTTTTGTGTCGATTCAGACCCTGGGGCACCCGATCGAATGGATAGCTGATTTTGATTCATTGGAAAGATCAACAAAATTATTCAATCTGCCGAAATAAAATGACTAGAATTTATCATATTGAAAAATTCACACATACATACATACATACACTTGTTTTAAATAGGAAACTACAATGTATAATCAATGTATAATGTACATTAATCAATGTACAATCTATAATCTTTTCTGGGAGTATCAGCGGCTTGGGTCAATTTTTCTCTGGACTAACCGTGTTTATTGAATTTCTGAGTATTTTTGCACAGATTTACCTACTAGGATATTTCACATAGTGCAGCTAAAAACTGGACGTGATATATATTAAAGTGTGTGTGTGTGTGTGTGTGTGGGGGGGGGGGGGGGGGGGGGGGGGGGGGGGGGGGGGGTGCACGCGGTAGGCTCGCCTGTGGCCCCCAAATGAATCTGGCCGGCCCTGAGTGAGTGAGGAGGAACAATATTTGATTTGTTATAACCATTCTCAATATCCAAATCCCCATTTCAAAACTATTTTACTACTAGGCCAACCCAACGGTGACACAGAAAAATCGTCACGTTTTTTTGTTTGTAAAAAAATCATTCTTTACACAATAATTATCTGATCTGGTTTTCGAAGGCATAAATATGTATTTCATTGTTCCTTCAACAATAATGTCGAGTTTCTCAGAAACTTTCTCCATCGCTCTCATCAATGTTTGAGGTTGTAGAGATGTGATTTCTTCAAGAATAACATCCTTTAATCCACCTGATGTACGTGGTTTGTGAGCTTACACTTTCGATCTGAGGTACCCCCGCAACAAGTGATCATTTCAGCAACCGCAAACGTTAGTGAGAGCTTTACTTCGCTGAGAGCTTCACTTGTTGTGTATTGAACGAGACAGGTGTGACCTCCCCAGCATTATCTTCCACAAACGTCCTGGACCTTCAAAATTCATATCCACTACACGTATTTTCGTGAGAGGAATTAAAAAACGTCTGCCAAATGTTTTGGCAGAATAGCTCCCTCTTTGTTGTCACAAGGATGTGTAGAATAAGTTTGTAATTCACTGAAATTTGCAGAACAGTTCCGGAGACGACAAATTTCCAGTTTGCGCATATTACTGATCCTATTGTGAAATTCATGGGGATTCGTCTTAAAGTCAGCCCCCAACTACCCTGTAAATTTGAGCAAATTCTGTCCATCAGGATCTGAGATATTGTATAGTTTCAGGAAATTCACGTTTGCGCTTGCACCCACGCTACTAGTGTCGGGACGGCGATGAGATTAATAGGGAACGTCTTGGGGCAAACCCGCACAGAAAATTTTGTCTAAATCGTACCACAATTACGAGGTTTTCCGTGGATTAAGGAATCTGACAGACAGACAGACAGACAAGGAACCAGAATGACTTTGAGAAAACACCGTTCAGGAAGCTTTGAAACGCAAAAAGCAAGTGGAAATGGGGAACTCGCATGTTTATTCTTAATTTTGTTATTTGAAAAATCTTAGTGAGGGCTTTCCAAAAAGGTGTTACGTGGGGTATCTGACGATTGAAACTTACCGAAAATTAAAATGCAAAATTCCTATCCATGCAAGTTCCTCATTTTGGTTTTGGAGGACATAGTTTTTTACTCTTAGGAAGGATACATATTTTTGCCACCTTCGGTAGAGAGGAAGCAACATTACAGCCTAAGTTACTGTTCAAAAATCATGTGTTTTCTATATGATGCGTACCTGTATTGACTAACAATGGCTGTAACGTACGTTTGTTTCGGCTTTACAGTGTTTGAAGGATCGCCGTTGGTGTGCATTCAACCAATTCATCCCATCCAGATGACGAACAACCACCCACCTCAGTTCCAGCTGCCACCTCTAAGTCTTCCACCTTTACATAATAATGGTGAGTAAAGTTCACTTTCTTTTTCGACATTATTTATCAATTACCTTCTGGTACGCGTTGAGGATGATATTTAATGAGTAAACAAGTGTTTCGTTCAGGAATTATTCACCAAAACTTGTCTATGTGTAAATAGGAAGAAGCATAGTCGCATGAGGTAATGCTTCATGAGTCTATCCCTGTTACATACGAGTCTTGCCATACTTTGATGTCGTTTTATCCTAATGTCCTCCACATCTAGAGTTCGTTTTACTCGATTGATCAATTCCCTCTGCGATTTCTTGACTCGATCGGTAACTTTAGTGTCCTGCTAGATCGTCGTATGGAATTCACCGACCACAATGAGGTTATCTAACAAAGCACTGCTTTTGCCCGATTTCATCAGAAGCAAACGAATAACGTTTGGGTGATATAGAGATTCCCTGGTGAACAAGTTATATGAACTCTTCACAGGCATTATACACAGGTATATTATTGAAGAATAGTAGGTACCACAGCGGCGCTACCAATTTGACATTGACCACAACATGGATAGTTTAACGATGGGAGCCTCGTCCCAGGTTGAGATATTTCAATAATTTTCTAAACGATCGCCGATGAAGACGAGGAAATTAGGTTGCTGTGTCATCACAACACAACGAGATTCACGAGATTCTGAGCGGTACAATTGCTCCATCGTTTGGAATCCTCACTTTGAGGCATATGAGCACCAAATCGAACGAATAAAGCCCTTATTTCACAGATCTGTCCCTTTTAAAGAGAGAATAGAGTATGATTCGTTTTGTTTCGAATATTTGGACGTTGGGGAGCGCATCGGATCGACCTAATGGAGTCTCGTCGGTTCGTGACGGTTTAAACTTTTTGCCACGGACTTGTGATTGGTGTGATCGATTGTTCATCCCTTCTTCAATGTCTCTCTCAGTCCCGCAATACACCAGGTCCAACTCATTATTCGCCTATCCGACTTCCACGTGACGCTCATATACCATCGTCCACCATCTTCCGGAAACTGACATTTTCGTGCAATCTTTGATATTTTACAAAGAAAGTGCTAGGTCCGCAGTACCTCTTGATATTTTTAGCGAATTTTCGGGTAAAATGAAGCTATTGCCATAGCTTCAAAACTTTATTTATACAAATTTTGGAAGATGTTCTTCATGGAAGTCCGTTTGAGATCATTCTGAAACGATTCCTGAAGTAGGTATAGGTATATTTATGGGTGTGTCATTTACGATATACGTGTGTCATTCCATACGATTTCTGACCCTAAGATCGATCTAAAGAATCCAAAGAAAATTCAAAATGTCAATTATAACGAAAGAATGGATGAGTTCGTTTGCCAGAGTACTCTCAGCAGTTAAAATTTGAAAATTTGGGTCAAAAATCGCTTTAAAAACGCGTTTTTTGTGGCTTTTGGTGAATATTACCATCATGATTATAAGTACCATGATATGGTATGAGTATTCGTAATCAGCACAACATGTTCTATGAGGATGACCATCAGTTACCCACAGAAAATTGTACTACAAAATCCGAAAATTGGTTCACTAGGTAACTCATGTTTCTTGTTTAAGTAATTTGTATTAGTTTCCTGCTGTGTATTTATCGTTTTACTTTTTTGTTATCGTAAAAAAAGTCAATGGCGAATACAGTAGTCTCATACTGTAATTGAAATGAATAAATGCAACGATACATTGAATATTTGATGTTCCGTTCCGTACGGTGAGCCTTCATATAGAAGGGTTACCAGTTATTGCGTGTTTCCTCACTTATAAATCCAAACTAAGATTAGGCACAATAAATCCAGATGTCAGATGAAGATTGAAGACCCAGTCGACGAGGAGCTGGCACGGAAGATGGAGATTGAAACAGCAAGTTGTCAAGAGTTAGGCAAAACGCTTTCCATGAATGCAACGTCTCATTTGGGAAGGGATAGGATGGTGGAACTGACGTTATTTGGTCTGCCCTCAGTTCCAATTAGCAGTGGTTTATTCGGGGGTTTGAGGGATATTTATTTACTGTGGTGATCTGGTAGGCAGGATAACCACGCGATACCCACACTCTTCCGGACTTGTGACACGGCTTCTTCTTGATTAACTTAATTTAACCTATAGTCAAGAAGGCCAATGGTTACAACGTTGCGCTCTCCTCATTTGGGAAGTCAAGGGCGGATATTGGATCGTTCAGTGTGAATTATTCGAGAAAAACCGCTCAATTTGTCACAGTGCCCTGTATGACACCATGGAACTCCCTCTTCCTCCATACCGGGAGAATCACCCAGCAGTTATGGCTGCACTATCCATTCATCTTCCATGCTCGGTGCTGGTTCCTACTTCAAACTTCTATTGTATTGTATGTCTGGGGGTTCTCTTCTCCTCGGCTAGGGAGGGTTGGCAGGTTTGCCTCCCCCAGTCATTAACACACTTCTTCTAAGACCATTGCGTGAGGACCTATATCAAACCTTCTATCCTGTTTCCATTTTTACCTACCTCGTGGTATTTCATATTTTCATTAATTTTTTTTCTCTTTGTGGATACCTACCTTCAGCATCACATCGATCTGGTTATTCCATTTATTTCTATATTTCATTCATATTGATTTGAGCAGAGTATTAGGTATAGGTTTCTATCCTAAACTATCATTCAATTATAACATTTTCTTTCTCCTTATTCGACTTCTTGTCTATTCATATCCTTCCTCCAAGATAAGGGTATTATCGTTTTCTCAATTTTACTAAAATTGAGTGGTATTTATGGTCAACGGCACGAATACTCCCGGCGCGACTCACGAGTGAAAGTCCAGTTGTATCAGTCCTCACGCTTGTTCGCTTATCGCTGGAGGTCCAGTGTACGAGTACGCCCGTGAGCTCGTTAGTTGCCTCTGGTCTGTCGCGATGAGTAAAACGGGTTTTGTTGTAGCAGGTGGTAGTCGAGAGGGGTACAACGCCGTAATTAAAGACAATTTTAAGTATGTGTTCCACAAAATGTTTGAAAGACGGGACTGGGCGATGGACGTGCAGTAAAAAAAAAAAAAGTACCTGCTTTCATTAAAACTATGGGGAAGCAAGTTACAAAAGTGTGTGGAGTACACAACCATAATTTAACATTATATAATTATTTATTAAGTACTTAGTAGGTACGACTAATTTTCAGTGCAATTATATTAGTAGTTTCGTTCGTGCATATACCAATTTAGAGCATGATTGAATTGAACATGTTTTATTTTTT
The DNA here is from genome assembly GCA_030264115.1 of Lygus lineolaris. Taxonomy (NCBI): domain Eukaryota; kingdom Metazoa; phylum Arthropoda; class Insecta; order Hemiptera; family Miridae; genus Lygus; species Lygus lineolaris. Next base: position 12,866,420 of record JAEMON010000006.1, on the reverse strand, counting down.
ATAAGAAATTTATAATTCTTTGTGCAATGACATTTTATAATTATCGACGAATTTTCGGTGCAATTATATTGTATTATGCATTACGACCACTGTTATCGCCCTATTTACCGGGAGTACTGGTACAAAAGTGAAGGGGAGCACTTATGCACGTCGGGAGCACTGATACATTTCTATAGGCGTACAACATTTTACTGCCGCGGGAGCACTCGTACAAATGACCGTATTGGTCAGGTAAAACCTAGGATAAATTACGGATGGGCCTCCACTAAAAATCAGTAGTCCTCATCCGTTACAGCTTCCCCCTTCAGACGGAAGATTTGGTGTGACTCAACTGGTGAACTGTCCGGGTTCCAGTTTTGAAACTCTGCCAGGACCCACTGCGGTGACCAGCGGCGGAATGAGCTTTGACCTAAATAAGCGGTTGAGCGGACTCGCCGCCGGTGTAAATGCACCAAGTCCGGGGGAAATTCCTAAACCAACAAAGCAAACTAAAGCAGGGAGAGGAAGCTAATCCGATGAAAACACTCGGGGACAGTTTCAGGGGAAAAGAGGAGGTCCGTAAGATGCTGAGGCGATGTGGCCCTGGATCACGGAACCATGAAATTCGCGCCCGTGTTGGGGGGGGGGGGG
>JAEMON010000006.1:12837556-12863005 GCA_030264115.1 Lygus lineolaris | reverse complement strand
CGCCGAGTTTTTGCCTTGCTACTTCGTTATTGTTTCTTTTGAGTTTTCATCTTTCAGAAAACATTTTTAAAAAAATTGTTGATAATTCCCCATTTGCGGACGGACAGAAAGAGGGACAGACATGTAACCTCACAAAGCTTCGAGTGCCCTGCATGTTAGCTTCGGAAGCCAAATATTTTTCGAAACATGCAGTTCATATCCTCGTTCTTGAGACAAAAACTGTTATTTTCACTGGGTGCTCCTAACGACTTCCTACATCCGTCAAGCTCGAAGCGCCGCAACACTTGAGCTGAGCATTCTTTCCAAGTTGGTGTTCGTTGTAAAATTAAAAACTCTTTCGTTAGAAACCTTCTGGCAAGTTTTTTTGTTGTTTCTTGAATTCGTTTTAATTTTGCGAGGAAGGTGAATCTATCTTTAGAATAAATGACTCCACTCTGTTTTCAAGTTGTTGATGTGTCTTCCCGCCTCAGTGATTCGAGATTAATTAGAGTCCTGAAAAGATTAATTGCTTTTCGCTACTGAGTCCTCTGCTCTGAATATATACGAGTTGCTTCCATTATTTGTTTCTGTTCTTTCATTCACGTTGGAGGTGGCAGTAAAGCCTTCTTGCACCGTTTTGGAGAGACGTAAAAAGGCAAGGAGGAGTGAAGTTTCATGAGTACTACTACTTTGAGACCTAGGCAGACCTCTCATCATAGTTGTTCATGGACTTTCTCCGAGGTCAGGTACATCCAAATCATTACAATTCATTTCAAATAGTATACTTAAACGCACTATTATTCTACGACTTTCAGTGCAACAAGCAACTTGAAGTCCCCAAGGGAGAACTTGCGGTTAGAATGAGCGAATTGATCGAATTTTCAACATCAGGAACTAAATCACCTTAGAGGAAATTGTAGGAACCTATCTCAAATAGTTAATGATTTTACAAAGTTTACGAAAAAAATGTCGGTTCTCACAAATAAATACCGTTACAATGGACAAAACAAACAACGCAGTACATACTAATACCTTTTAGCGAATTTTTGAAGAAAATGAAGCTATGCACTGGGTTCAAATTTTTTTAAATTTTCTTCATGGAAATCCGTTTCAGACCATTCTAAAACGATTCCTGAACTTTAACACTCTTTCACATTTCATATAGGTGTATTGTACATGTATATGTACATGTAAAGGGTGTCTACCTAACAGGTGTCATCGCCTTCTAATCACTGACTGTGACGGAAAAAACTTCCTCGAAACGTCAGCTTTCCCACGGTATAATCAAATTCAAATTTACCTCGTAAATTGAGGGGGGAAAATGCGTTTAAATGTGGAAAAACGCATTCTTCCAGGGAAATCGGGTATTTTAGGGTGTTTTATGGCTACTGAGGTGGTAGGTATAGTTTTCCATGTTTTTGTTTTACGCTGAATCACACTCTCACATCAGGCTCTTGGTCACACTCTCAAATAATTTTGACTACCTAAAAGCTATTTTTTTTTTGGCAAATATGGTCAATATAATCACTATATTTCTTTTCCGAAATTAAAGTGGTGAATCCCAGGGGTAAGGATATTATTCTAAAATATCTTATTAATAACAGAGCTTAGAGCTTTTCAATTCCAATCGAAGACTTTCGGCTCAAATCATTCAAGTTTTATCATGGTGTGGCTTGACCATTTTGAATCCTTTGTAACCACCCTAAAATAATTTGAGAGTAATATTAATACCTACTAGTAAAGTGGGTTGGTACTTAGCCTTCAAGGAAAGAGGTAATAAAAAATGCAGAACATGAATTTGAGAAGTTGGATGAATCATAGAGCGAGGAAAAATTATTGAAGAAAGTGCGAAACACGTTTTTTACTCGCCATATCGGAACTACTGAATGTTCGACTCAAAACGTAACGGATGAGCTAGAGTTGGTCTTATTCGACACTAAATTGAATTCTCTACAACTTTGCAATGTGTCAAAAAGTTGTTTGAATGGCTCATAAGGGCTACATTTTGACAAATATTTCAAAAATCGCGTTCCAACGACTTTTTTTTTGGCGAAAAATGTCTTAACCCTAGAGAGATACTCTCTTCACAAAGCTAATAAAGGTAGGGGTGAGTAGATAATACTCTTGTGTAGAAAAACTCGCAACTATGCCCTTCTATCGTAATAGTGGGAAGAGTCAGGATTAATAACGTCATCTTACTTCTGTTTATAAACTTTATATTTGTAAAATCTGAAAAAACAGTTATTTTTATTCATTGGGGTAACCTAATTACATGACAGAAAAACATGAAAAGGTGGGGGTGAGTAAAATTGACACAATGTTTTTGTACGTACATTGAGAGACAATCCACGATCCACAATACACCGTTTGTACAAAGAAATAAATAAATTTAAAACATGCAACAAGTGATTGTCTGGATATAACAACATTTTACGTTTTATCATTATGTCATCTATATATTTGGACCGATATATTCATGCTATAGATATGTTGTTTGCGATATATCGGAAGACCGATACGTTGACAATTTTTGCTGTTTATGTTGACAAGATTTACTCACGCCTATCTCTCTAGTGTTAAGAAGCTGTTTTAGGTATAGGAACATAATGTGTTATGGTATATCGTCGCTTAAGAAGCAACACGCCCTATGAACCAAATCCCAATTTTTCAGGAGAAGGAAAAAAAACTGAATTCAGTTTTTGATCACCTGTCCCTTTGTTTCTCGTTATTCAGTCACTTCTTGCCTTCCGGTTGTTCGCAATACTGAAAAATAGTATTAATTAAAGAAAATAGGAAATTTTGGTTGGTACGGGGTGTTGTCCGAATAGGTAATTGAGGTATTGAGGTCGATGGGGGTGTTATGTCTTTAGAGTATTTCTCGATTTTGTAGTCTAGTTGAAGCAATTTTGAGCTAACCAGTCGATGCGACGTGAGAAGTCGAATAAGAATCAGTCAAAACCTAATTTTGGGTTTTAAAAGAAAATGGTCGATAGGGCGTGTTGCTTCTTAAGCGACGATATAATAATTAAGGAAATATAACATAATTATATTATGGTATATTCGGAAACAGCGTGAAATTCCCTATAAAATGGAAATAAAATAAAATATAAAATTCTATGAAATTTCCTATAGATTGGTCTATAAAATTATTTACCTCACGAAAATCGTATATTTTCGGCCACTGTGCGGCGGGTTGTCTCGCTCGGGGTTGGAGCGGCGAGCGGTGGTGGAGCCGGGCGGACCTGTGGTGGAGCGGGGTTCTCCGTGTCAGTCCCCGCCCCCGCGGGTCGAAACCCGACGTCTCACGACTCCGCCCGAGCGTGAGTAAGCATGTGGATGTCCCCCCGCCGTTTTTAGTAGTAAACCCGCGATACTTTGTTGATGTTTGGGTTCCCGAGGACGCCAACGGTCCGTGTTGTAGTGTTTGGGCCATTTCCGGGTTCCGCTTGTCCGGTAAATACCGTGCCTTATGTTTACACTGGTGCTTCTTTTCCGGTGTTTACGTAAATTTTTATCGGTTGTTTTTACCCCCTTTTCCCAACCAGCTGCAGGTCCCACGATAAGTAGCCATTACGTTACTCCTTCATTATTCTTATTACAGATCGAAGAGTAAACATATTTTTACCTACACGTCACACCCTGCCTAGAAGGTCTCAGTCGAAGCAGGTGTACTTAACACAGTAAAGTTCCCATACTTACTATACCCCGATGTTTTATGTTCATGAACAAGACGTCGATGATTTTAAACAAAACATGAATCAACACCATACTTACTCCTCAAAATTGAACGTTACATACGACTGATCCAAATTGTAGATGGCAGTGTTGGGCAAACGCCATTGTCGAATTTTCGGAGAAATTAAGCTAGGTATGCAATGGCCTCGAAATGTTAGTTTAGCCAATTTTTGAAAATTTCCCTCGTAAAAATCCCCACCCTAAGAAGTTCCATTCATGCAGCATGAGTTGATGAGCGAATTTTCAATGAATAATTTTAACTGATTTGGTAGGTGATTCTTGTAGGAAATTTCGAGCTGATTCCGAATATAGCAATATGTCCCTACGTTTAAGATGGTAATATACACCAAAATCCTCGAAAAACACGTTTTGTAAAAGCGATTTTTGATTCTAAATGTCCAATATTGACCCCTTGGGGTACTCCAAATATTCTGGCCTACGAACTCATCCTTTCTTTTGATATTATTGACATTTTAAAACTTTTTGGATTTATTAGCTCGGTTCCTGGGTTAGATATCGTCTGGAGTGACATTCCTATAGTGGTATATATATATATATGTTTATTTATTTATATCATATGTGTGACTCCAGACGATATCTGACCCTGGAAACGAGCTAAAAAATTCCAAAATGTCAAATAATATCAAAAGGAAGTATGAGTTCGTTGGGCAGAATTTTTGGAGTAATCCAATTGTTCAAATTTTGAAAATTTAGTCAAACGTGTTTTTTGAGGTTTTTCGTTTAAATTACCATCTCAAACATTGGAACATATGGTATATTCGGAATCAGCGTAAAATTTCCTATAGGAGTCATCCACAAAATTGATTAAAATGATTCTTTGAAAATTCGCTCATCAACTCATGCTGCTGCATGAATGGAACTTTCTTTTGTTTCAGTGACGCTTCAGCCTTCTAGTGAGGCCTTAATCATACCTTGTACCTACCCATGAGTGATAGTTGAGTCTCCCATTACAAACATAGTGAAAGGTCATTGAACCATTCAAACCCATTGGGGAGGAAAAAAACACACACACAAGGCGTTTGTGAGTCATTCATTAAAATCTCCAAAATGAAAATCAATCATATTAAAATTAAAATTTCCTGTATAAATAGGTACCTACAGAGTGTCCTTAGATGAATGGATTTTTATTTTTACTATTTTAACTTCTCTATTTTAGGGGTTTGAAAACCGAAAAAGACTTAGGTACTATTCCCCATTTTGGTTTATTTATTTTCAGTAATGAACGTTTATTGTTTTCAATAATGAGCCTTTGGAATCGATCATAAAATATTTTTTTCTACCCCCCTCAAAGTTTGATGTATTACGTTGCAAGATACGTACAATCCAAAAATCGATTTAAAAAAAAAAAAAAATCCGTCGAGCCTGATTTACGACCAAAAACAGAAGTATAATAGCAAAATGGTGTTTGCCCAACTCTCCAAATCTAACTCTTGTCTACCTCATTTCAAAATGTTGATCAGTATTCGTCGAATGAAAACCACTATTACTTCAATCTTATATCAAGAATTACATACTTAGGTAAACCCATGGTATGGAAAGAACATAACGCCGAGCAAAACAATCTTTTAAAACTATGGAAAAAAATGAAATTCCGAGTAAATAAACAAATATACATGACTTAGGTAATAAGCAACTATGACTTGTTCTATATTAGTGAATACATTCGTTTAAAATTACTACATAAATAATTTTCTATATTAATTTCAATGGTCCAATCGTTTCGTAATACAACCACGATACTTGATTGAAAAAAAAAAAAAAAAAGATTACAGGAATTTGATATTGTCATTTTCAGGCATGGAAGAATTTTCCTCGTGTGATCCTTTGAAATAAAAATATTGATGATCATCTCAAAGGTCATTCTGCACTCTCATCCTTGAGAATGTTCCCCAATGAGTTGAGTCCTTTTCATGGGCAGTGACCAACACTAACAGGACGAATTTGACCGATGATAACACATGAAAGGATCTGGTTCTTCAAACCTCACGATCTAAAATGGGTCGTGTCGAGGCCTGACGAGTGGCAGCGACTTCCGTATTAACAATTCATGGCCTTTCGTTTGAATAATCGTGCCTTTCCTTGTCGAACGCTATAGATCCACTTGGGCCCCTCTTAGCTACGTCCACCCCCTATATCGTTCTACCTTGAGTGTTTTTTCACTTTCATTCACCCGATTCTCCCTTCTATCGAGTTCAGAAGAGCACGCACATGCTTGATTGAATCGATATACTAGATATTATGAAGATGAAATTTGGATAAAAAATTGAAGGGCAGGCAACTACATACCGCCTGAGAACTCAACATTGTTTTTCATTCTTGTATATTTTATTAGCTAATTTTCGAAGAAAATGAAGCTATTGCAATGGCTTCAAAAGTTTAGTAATGCAAATTTTTGACAATTTTCTTCATGGAAATCCGTTTCAGACCATTATAAAACGATTAAATCTTCAATTAACAGATCAAATAATCGATGCACCAACTATGACTGTTACTAGACTTGAACGCAGAACTAGACAGTTAGGTAGGCTGCATTTAAGTACAGACTGTATTCAGGTTACATAAAAGTTCATTTGTACCATATGAATTGATGAAAATCAGCCCCTAAGCTGGTTTTGGGAGAGGGCTCACAACGTCCCAACGCTCCCTGGTGAGATAAAATTACAAAAATTCTGCGAATCTGTGTAGAACACTTAACCTCGATTCAGACGAACGTGATTCATAGAATAAATGACATGCCAGTTGAGTGGGGAAGAGAGCAGTCACACGAGAATGGGGTTAAAAAGAAGGAGGAGGGGAGAACGAAAGAACACGAACGAGGGAGTTTTCAAGAAGAGGCAAAAAGGCTTAAATAAAGGTGGGAAAGAGGAGCCACGAGAAAATGATTCATACCTAAACGGAGCGCGTGACGCCTCATTACGTCAGCTGTAATCGCACATAGTCAGCTCTTTCATGGCCGTGCTATTGGCACGTTGAAATATCGAACCAAAAGCGTACATATTCATATATGGGGAGCGCTGGAACATCGTAGAATCCTATTAGTCGTGAAACGAAAGCTTTTAAAAGCTCTGAAATTTTTAAAGAAATTGACTCAGATAAAAATTAATTATTAAAGGGTGTAGTTACTTGAACTCAACGTGGATATAACTCTTTTCGGCAATTAAGTTTTCAATAATAAATGTTACGCAAATAAATTAACTTCGATTTCTTAGAGTAACCTGGTCGGGATTTCAAGTCAACTTGACTCTATTCAAAGTTTACCCTACCTAACAACCGAGAACTCAGTACGTGGGTCAGGATTTGCTTTTGACCTCATAATCGGCTTCTGCACCCTCGATAACGTCTCTCAATTATATTATCTCAATTTTCAGCTGCGAAATCTGAGTAGTATTGCAGGAATAAGCTAAGCTAAACAAATAATGCATGTCATTTGGTCATTGTTCCTCTCTTTCTCCCAGTTCCCCCCTTGGCGATGCCTCGATTCCAAAAAATATAAAGAAATAACAATAAAAAACAATAGACTAAGTAAATTAGAAAAAATTGAAACAAATAAAAAGTTTAACGTAGACACCTAGTAAGGACCTTTTTTAGTGAGTAAGGACGAGATCTTCTATCGCCTCCGCTCTCACCTATAAGGCTCATAGGGCCCCCTCGATTACCAGCCCTCTCTGGTCCCGCCCCATCAAAGAAATTGGGGGACCCCCATTAGTCCTTGGATTTTTTACTTGGTACAACCCTAGAGACCAGGGGGGGGGGGGGGGGGGGGGGGGGGGGGGGGGGGGGGGGGGGGGGGGCTATCTTCTGGCTAAGACCCCTATTTTCAAGGAGGAGGCTAAACCAGAGAACTTTCAATCAACTGGTAACCCTTTGGCCACTGCAAGCTTCTGTAGCTAAGGGACCGCCGAATATAAAAGAAAATTCTCAAATGTAATTTGCCATTCGGTAGGCACCTGTGGGTATCTAGTTACTGAAAACGGCGCCTGTCAATTCAACCTTTTCAACATACAAATGGGGGCCCCTAGAGGTCCGTTTTCCTTAGTTCCCCCGGGGACCCCTGGGCCCCAGCCCGACCCTGAATACATACCAGGTTTCTTCCAGCGACCGAAAGTTATTCAACCAGTTGTTATGTGCAGAATGGATATCGCAGGTTGAGAGAGTTCCTGCGCTTTTGAAATAATACAAAACATGCACGTCTGTTCGCCATTCGCTCTCCTCCTGATGGCAAACGGCTTCAAGGTTTCATTATCTCTGACTGCTCGGCCACAAGAGGGCTTTAGACGTGTTTTTGTTAACAATGTTTCAGATTAAAATTTCTTCTTCGAAAATAAAGGAAACTAGACAAATTTTTCCTTTCGATTTGAATACCTTATTTTTGGAACGGAGAAAACCGGACGAAAGAGCAGAATTATGAGCTTGGCTATTATGTCGGCGATGCATTCATCGCAGTGTTGTGCTATATTAATGGTTCGAGTCAGCGGTATTTTGCCGGAGTTTGTTTGGCCTACTAAATCACAAATGAAAGGTGCCACCATAAATATCCTTCTTCGAGAATACGGGGTGAAAATTAATAACAGCGAAAAGGGAGGTGAGAGGCGGCAGAGACCAAAGACGAGGATGTGAGGGAAATTGGAGTTCATAAGGGAAGGCAGTTGACACTGGGTAAACTCAATCTGACTCGCCTACAAAGGTGCTGATTTTTCGTTAAGACAACAGTTAGTACGGGTACGGAGGGAATAATAATGGCGATTATCGATCAGAGTCGAAACGTTCTGGTCTGACGTTTTTTGGTCTGCCCTCAGTTCCAATTAGCAGTGGTTTATTCGGGGGCTTGTGGGTAATTTATTTACTGAGCTGATCTGATAGGCTGAACAACTACGCGATATCCACACTCTTCCAGACATGTGACATGGCTCCTTCTTGATTAACTTATGCGACCTGTTTTCAAGAAGGCCAAGGGTTCTTCGCTTTCAATATTGCGGAAATGTTCCTATTATTGGAAGTAGGTATGTTATGGAACTTCATTTAATGGGGAATTATCATCAATTTTTTTTTTTTTTTTTTTTCTGTAAGGTAATGGCTTAAAAGAAACAATATTGAAGCCGTAGAGCAAAAATAATGTATCTGTAATTTTAGAAAATTTATTAAAATGTTCATTTTTGTAATATGGCGGGAAAGTTACGTTGTAAAGGGTGTCGTCTGTCATTGGCCAAAATCCGTGAAGGCCTGTCAACCAAACAAAAACAACACTGTTTTAGCCCCAGATTAGTGAGAATATAATTAACTTAATTAGATAATTGATTGAATTAATTATTAATTAATTAATAATAATCAATTATTTAACTAAATTAGGTTTTCACTGCTCCCTGTGTGATCTCTGCACATTCTCTTTCAGTTGTTCTTTTAGTGTGACGTGTTACCGGGTGGCTCAAGGGCCGTCGGAATAGCGCCTGTTTTTCAAACTGCTGAGATTTTATTCCAAATTTTCGCCACACCAGAACGATCAAATATTTTTTTCTTTGTATTAACAGTGTTATTTTATTCCTATTAACAATAGAAGAGTGGAAAAAATTCGATTTTGTCATACACGATCATTCCCCATTGTTGGCGGCACACCTTATTTTCGATAACGACCTTTTGCATCTACGAAAAAAAATCTGTTTCTGAACACCGGAGATAATATATTATGTTCATTGGCATTTATGTTCATAATATGCTATGAATCATGGATGGGGATGGCAACGGTACATCTTTTTTTTCTGAACATCGATGTTCTTTCATCGATGGTTGACCGCCGATGTTTTAAAACATCGATACCTTCATCGGTTGACGTAAGCAGTGAGCAGTTCAGTGTGGCGTTTATTACGTCTGCGATTCGGGTAGAGATATTTATTTATTTGAAATAACACGCGCAAGCCCATTAAACAGAAAAATTCAATAGAGGATCAAGATACGTTAAAAAAATAAAAAAATAATAAAATAGATAATTACTCTCCTATGAAGAATGCATAGAATAATATGAGTGAGATGGTTGAGACGGCGGACAAGGTGAAGCATATGGAACTACTATAAAATAATGCGATGTAGATGAAATAATTGTGAGAAGCTAATGGATGAAGAAGCAGTTAATGACTTCAGTGAATGTAGTGAATAAGTGAGAAAATACTAGTGTCTTCAGACTCGGGCGATCAGGTCGATTTTTTCATCCGTTTCTTTTATTGCATTGATTCTGTGGAATCTCAACACGTCTGGTAAGAAGATTTCTGTAGATTTTATGTCATTGCCATCTTCAAAAATGACTTCCTTTACATTATTTTGGGTCATTTCCTTGGTAATAATCATTGGTTCAAAGGACCTGGAAGTGTCTGGTACATCATTAGCCAGTCGTAATTAGTCAGATTTACCTAGGCATTCAGCTTAATTCAGCTCGATGGAAAAATATCGATGTATCGTTGCCATATCCCTATCTGTAACCCTCAGCTTGCCCACCAATCAGATATCCATATACATAAATATGAACTTCTCCCCGTGATGAAACCGCAGTTGAAGAACTTGATGAATAATTAATTTCTTGTGATGGGAGAATCATTGGGGCTTCAACTCTCTATCATTTTATGATGCACATGATCATATAGGTATTGTTCCTCCCATACATATTGTAAACTGGAATAGCATTTTCATGTAATAGAATTAATCCCGAGGCTGAATTACTACCCAATAGCGATGGTGTTCTCAACCCTCATGTTAGAAGTATGATTTCAATTGGGCCAGATTTCTTTCATTATAATAATTTACCCTTTTGAAGAGCTCCTCTTTTGGAATGTTACAATCTGACACCTAAAAAACCGTTCACTTAGAGAACTCATTAAGACCCGACTCTCAGGGACCCTCAAGTGTTTTCCCCTTAATTTTCCGGTTTTTTAAATATCATCCATAATTTTTCTCTTCGTGTTTTCAACGTTTGGAACGTTCTTCTCTCTACCTCTCCCCTCCCCTCTACTCTTCTCTTCAGATTATTTCTGCTCTATTTCCTCCCGTGCGGTTTCGAGATCATCTGAAAGACTCCGCTTGGGCGTCTATAAAGTCGTTGAGTAAAGATTTTACGGGTTTCGAGGAATTTAATCATGGAATATTTTATTTTTTAGTTTGATCTTCGGTCGCATTACTTATTGTGTATGTTCGGCCCCCTATATTATCTGAACTGATAATAATAGGCAGCTTCATGGAATTGTTGTAACCTACCATTTCGAAATAGCTAGTTGACACCTCTAGGAATACCTAACTCTACGTACAAACATACCAGAAATCACCTGTTACATAATATTCATAATAACAATGTAGTAGAAAAGAACTGACATTTAGTTGGCAGATAACTTCCCCTTTCCTAGTAGTGGAGTAGTATGAATCCATGTGTTTTGTATCCTTTAAACCGGAATAATCTATACATCAGCTGTATTCGTAGGTCTATGAGGTTGCGTGTATGAACTTGATTCTGGTGCTGGATCTCTAAATAAATTTATCTTGGAACGCAAAACATCAAAGTTTGAAAGGGCTTTCAACAAAAATTTCGTGCACGTAGGCTCATTGTTGAAGATAATAAACCGAAATCCCTAAATGTATTACTTCTTGCTTAAATTCCGTCTAGGGTGTTTTGTTTCCATTGAAAAAGTTCTGCTGTCGAATGTGAGTTGCCTAACGACCAATTGTCGTTACAATATTATTATGATTTAGTTAGGTATGGATGTAGGAATAGGAATTCTTATTCCGGGTTCCATGGATTGCCTGGATCATGTAGTTCATTTTAGTTTATGGAATTCGATCAAAACTCCTTCCTCCACCCCACCGAACGCATTATCTTGCATCGTAAGTTGTATCTGTTACTCCGAGTTTTCCATGAACCAGAACTAGACGAACTAGTTCATGTTCGTGAATGAACGACTCATCGTTCTTAGTTCATCGTTCAATGAGATGAAGTATAGATGGTCACACCTCTACTGGAATTTCGTCGCGGGAGGACAATCTGGCATTCCCTCAGTTGAGTGAGGACTATCTGGTTGACCTGCGGTTCGCAGTCCACCATTTACCCAACTTTGCTCTGAATAGATCCTACGAATCAATTTCACCTGTCTTATTAGCCAGCGCTCCTTGCTTCCCAATGCACGGTTGCTGCTCATAGCTTATTCCTCCGGACCCTCGTGCTCCATATCGCCTACCTCGTCCTCCGATAACGGTTTATCTCTGATTGGAAAACAGATAAGTGAGTCAGGTTGGTGGCCCCCTGTGTTTGGTTTGTGGTGGAAGGAGGATGTCTGGAACGTGACGCGGAGGGGCCCCACACACGTCCTACAACACACTAACGTTCATACACATACACACACACCCATCCTATTCCTATAGGCCCCTCCTGCTCAGCCCATGAGCCCATCCGCTGCCTGTTCGCCCGCTGAATGCTGATCACACTTCCAATCCCCATAACTCCCGCGCACCCCATCCCCCAAAGCCTAACAACGCATCTTCTGTTCGTTTCCTGTCTGATTTCTTTCCAGTTGTTTCACCGTTCTGACCTGTGTGTCATGGATTAGTTGATTTTCACTCCTTCGATCAAGGATTTCGACTTTCCTCTGATTCTCGTCATTCACTCGTCATTTAACCTAGCTTAACATGATATCGGAGGGGTCAACCTTATCATCCAATCAAATTTGCGTATTGTAGACTGCGCGTTTTGCCTTAAAATGGGATCGGACACAGCCGAAAATGCCCTAAAAAATGCGTAAATCCGGGCTATTAAAGAGTTCATGGGAACTCTAACTATAATTACGCGCTTTTCGAACTTAACACTAGCCTTTACGCGGTTGGCACGTCCGTTTGAACCCAGCTTCATTTTGCCTCCTATTTATGAAACGTCGAATTTCAAAATAGTTGAACAAAAATCAATACCACCTACTTGTTTCCGCCATCGTTTTTCGTTATTACAGGGTGAGAAATGTGAGCAATAATACAAATTTAAAATACTTCTATCGCCCTTTGTATCACAGTATCACAAGTCCGGAGCAGGACACTGGCACAAAAACTCATTTCGGAGGACATTCGTCCGATCGAACTTGTACTTGAGGGCTGGTCTCGGTTCAGCAGCGCTGATCACTTTTGATACCTCTGTATGGTAGGGTTGAATCACGATCTCTTGTCTGGACGGTGCAGGCCTCAGACGATTCATCATGGAACTAATGTTGTGTTAAATGTGATTTTTCTTGGAGAATATCTTAGGGAGAGGCGAGATTCTTGCCATACTGCTGAGACGGGGGACCATATTACACAGGGGTCTTTCCCCTTTTCTTACTCGCCTTCTAGTAGCCTTACTAGCCTTACTAGCCTTCTAGTATAGCTGTTACCGGTAGGTATGTGCGAATTGGTTTTTCTAGTTCGCACATACCAAAAACCATTTCTCATGTAGTGAGTTGTTAAGGCCCCATCAGAAGTGGCCTTTCCACCACCGGTGCTCTCCAAAATCCGGGTCAGGTTTAATCCTGTTGCTTGAAGTTTCCCGTCTGGTCCCCAGATACCGCGACGACCCCTTGGAGGAATTCTTTCTTTGACGTCGCGTAGCTCCGAATCTTTTTGACCCGGGTTGCCCCAAGGACACGGCCTTTGAGCTTTGCTTGTGCTTCCTGCCGTTTTTCGTTCGTGCGGTCATAAATTCAAAGGATCCCACAAAAGGCTTTTGTGAGTGGAACTCTGTTCCTACCGAACTGGTATTTCGTTTATTCTCAACCATTAAAATATATAGTCATACTTTAAACAAAATGGGGATATTTTTTACTCACCCCCGATGTTTTTTGAGTCTAGTTAAGTCCACCATTCATCTCTACGTGTGCTTAGAAGATTCATATCCGTTGTTGTGAATGAATGTTCAGAGGTGGTATTAACTTTCTACGATGGAAATTCGAGTTTACTTCGCTGTTTCTTGTGTACCATAATTTGTGACCTTTGAACGAAAATACTGCAGTTGGGTTACGCATTGCGTTACTTTAAAGCTTTTTAATAATATTAATATTTACTCGTAAAAGGATCTCTGTTGGGGGGGGGATATCTAAAAGGTATATAATTCGAATGAATACGAACAGTGTTCATTATAAACAGATCAACACAACAAACCTCATACATCACAGCACATTTCCATTATTTTTGTTTTCATGGATAAATTTATGAAAATATGGCATTAGATAAATTTTATTGAGCCCCCCAACAGTGTTGTCAATACTTGAGAAAGTGGGGAATAATCATCTATAAAAAAAAACCCAAAAAAAACTGGTAACTGGCAAAATAGTGTATCTGCAATTTTAGAAAATTTATCAGAATATTTACTTTTGTCTTATGGCGAAAAGGGACGTCGAAGTGGGTTTCATCTGTCATTGGCCAAATCCGTCCAAGAACCCAACCAAACAAAAATCATTTCAAAGCCCATCACCGTTCAGCTCCTGATTAGTGAGAATATAACTTACTTAATTGATAAACTGATTAAATTATTTAAGTATTAATTAATTTTTAAATAATTATGTAAATTATTCCAATTTTTACTGCTCCCGATGCGATCTCTCGTTTTCGGTTCAGTTCTTTTAGTTAGTGTAACGTAGGGGAGTATTTCTCAAGAGCCTTTGGAATGCCGCCTGTTATTCAAACAGCTGAGATTTTATTCCAAGTTTTCTCCACACCAGAACATTGAATTATTTGTTCATTGTTATCAACAGTGTTATTTTATCCCAAATAACGATTCAAAGGCTGACAAAATTTGATTTTCTCATACACGATAATTCATAAGTAGTGGAAAGAATCAAGATGTGGATGTGATGCATATCACAAGATGGCAGGAGTGACTGCTTGGAGTGACCGATGCTCGGCCCCTAACATGGTGACTGAGTGACTACGTGGTTCGCTTGAAGGTCACTTGCTCCCACGAGACATTCGGTTAGTCTACTGACCTTACGTACATTAATTATATTATTGTTGTGTCAGCGGTGATATGGAGAAACAGTCTGCGATGGGTGTATTTAGTAATAACATCACACTTGTGGATCCAGCATCGGCAATGACCTAACAATATTCAGCACATAACTCTGGTAACCATATTTTTCTGTGCACATTCAATCTGAAATGTTGGTGTAATTTTGCAGTAGATTTCAATTCGAAAGTCGTTGAAACTTCTTTGAAAGATGACAGATCCCTCCTCCTTCGAGTGGAGAGTTCAAAATCTTCTCTCCTTCTTTGTTAAAACATGATTAATTCTCTTACTGTAACACTGACCTTAGGTATGAATTCGTTCTCAATTTTCCACAAACTTAGGCGACCTTCACAAAATTGATTTTCCACGAGCTTCTTTCGTGATTTCCGTTCAAAAGGAGAGCCAATTAAGATGGCAGGCAAAAAACTAAAAAGAGCAAACTCATAAAATGATGCGGAGGTAAATATAGTCGAGAACGGATGGAAAAAGTGGACCTTTTTTCTTTATGTTGCGGGTTCGATCAAGTCCCTTTTCGTCTGAAGGTTTTAATTTTTTTCAAATCTTGAACGAGGGCAGTTCTTTCCAATCTAAGTGGTGAAGTATTTGTCTCGTAGCACTCAGTCTTTTCTATTTTCCTTCTGTATAGTCATTGAACATGGTGGAAATAAAGAAGGTAAATTGAGCAAAAACTGTCGAAGAATCAAGTTAACTAGTCTCAACCTCTAACGTAAGAAATGCTGCTGAAAGGGGGGGGGGGGGGGGGGGGGGGGGGGGGGGTTAGGCAAATGGTAACTTGAACAGTAAGAAGAAAAAAGTTCGAATATGAGATTTGGACACTAAACCTCTTTATCTCATGTAAGGTTCATGAGGGGGTGAGGATTCATACGCAGCGCTTACTGAATATCTAGTCTGTATATTATTTCATTCTCGTACCGACAACAAAAATTACCTATGGTGCCATGCGCCTTTATCGCTGAGGCTTGAGGGCAATATCACACGTCTGTGACTTCTCGAATAATTCTTTCAATATTCTTCAATTCTTCCCTTTCTGCAATTCTTTCACTATCTATTTTACATTACAGACTAAAAAATTCGAACAGAATTCATCAATATAGTCCGTGTCACAGTTCGATAATTCCTTATCCTTCAAAGCAATTAAGTTTGCGAGGTGGTGAATGTTAGATTGCGGAAGGAAGGATAAATGGATGACTGGAGGAAATATAGGACGGCTGAAATATATATGCGTCCATGGCATGAAATTATGAGGTACGTCGGTATGGGGGTTGTTTCGTGACGGGAAAACAGTAGCTCGGTAAAGGAAATCTTCTCAGAGCTGCCATCCTTTTCGAGGGATCCGCTGATCGATGGCATGAAGAACCGTTAGCATTCCGTATCAGGGAGGGAAAGGTAAATTTGAATCGTTGGCGATATTTTTCGGTCACATCTCGTATTTGATACTGAGAGATCGATTCCGATTGGCAGTGAATCGTATAATAGGGGTCCCTATTAAGTTATTCCCCGCCTTGTCCGACCTTCCTGAATCGATAGTCAACCCATCTGCTTGAGCGCATAATCGATGAGGCACTACTTCAAGGAGCTCGGAACCGTCAAAACGCTACAGCATAGGTACATTCTTTTTATTGTCGAGGGTAATCGCATAAGATATATGGAATCCAGATGTTCGGTACTATTTGATTCATGGATTCTCTGTAATCTGTATCTCAAGCTACTACTACATTCATTGTAATGAAGAGGCAAACATTTTAATAGCCATTAGGTAACTACCATCCACATTAGATACTTAATTCACTAAAGTGTAATTTTTGCATTATCATCCCTGTTCTGAATATTTTTGACAACATTTTTGAAGTTATTATCAGAAGTAGCATACCTTGGAAATATAGGTAGGTAATATATTTATGTAGATGTAGATTTGTTATCAGGTTCAGTCGAGAGATTCTAAGGAGCGCAGTTAAAATCCTAAGCGAGTCTACGAATCTTCCCAGTAAATAATAAGGGTATTTATATTTCGTTGGTGATCATTTTAGAAGTGCTCCTCAAATTAGTGCGGAGCCGAACCATTTAGATAGAAACCCCGTGGAACATTAATTTTAAAGAGTAAATTAATGTTTGTGTGTGCACAAATCCGAGTATGGATAACAGTCAAATAAGATCCTGCCTTTGATATTCAGTGAGTTCAGACAATTGAGATAACATTTTTTAGGGAAACATCCCACTCACTTTCCACAAAATGAAGCTATATGCTCGTTTCAAGGATTTTTCTATTAGACTCGGAACAGTTCAGAAAGCTTTCACACGTAAAATTCGAGTGAAATGCTTGACTTTGATTTATATTAATGTTTCGGTTTGCAAAAAAAGAAAGATCGTGGTACGTCCACAATCTTCGTTGACTCTGAAGCAAGAATGTTTCGCTCAACGAGGCTTGATTTGTTGCGGAGAACTTGTGCCTTTAAGCTCCAACCGAGACGAGAGAGGTTTTTCCTTGATATCAGCTAAACTTCGTTGGTAGGATAAGACCCTCTTCAGGTTAAATGGCTTCTTGGACCATACATTATTCAGAAGCAAATAAAAAGCGGATAGGAAACTGAGGAGGGTTGTTCCCTGGTGTCGCAGCCAAGTTCGAGAACTGAGAAATGAATCAGAAAGTCGGGGTGCAGAGGGCGCATGGGGGGATGGAATAGCGCTCTCCTAAATTAAATCTCCCCGCCTGCTCATTCATTTTTATTATGTTGTAGCGCCTCCTGAAAATAGTCGTCTCTCCACAGCCAATTGTTTTCCAAGTATCTCAGTGATATTTTCTAGGTAGGGTAAATATCTACATACATGAAGTTATGTTTTCAAAGGCATTATTTGTAATATTTATCGAAATACATAACATTGGTCCATACCATATTTACTTCAAAAATCAAGCTAACTAGCTTTCATCAACGTAATTTCGGAACATCGCCCTATTTGGAGTGGTTATATAGGTAGGTATATATGTTGGAATACAATGTAGCTTCCCAACTTAGACTTTTATTAATACTCAGAACTATACATGAAACAAACCACATCATACAATAGCAATGAAGATTTTAATACCTTTAATAAATAACAAATTAGGTAACCAAACATTCAATTTCAACTGCCAGAATCCACATCATGACATATCATGGGCTATTCCGTCTACCAATGGGTGTTCAAAAGTCAAAATTCTTCTGGTAGAATGATGTCAAGACACCAAGACAGTGAATTCTATTGTTCTTTTTGACGTTTCAGAAAGCTGCACCATTAATCAATAGGTACCTAATAATATATCTACAACGCGCAAAAAGCTTGGGCAATGGAAGGAGTATCAGAACTCCTCTCACTTTTTCTGGAACCAGTCCCAATTCCTAATGATTTGGATGCGACGCAAGTGTAGGCGGCAGACTTCCTGGCAAGTCCTTGTTTGGTTGGTTCTCTTCGGGCTACGTGTTTCTCACCGCCCTTCCGCTCGAATGTCATCGATTAGTCCTGATTGTCTCCCCTTCCACTGAACCCCTAATTACCATCTAAATATCGGCACTGTCTCCCGCTCACGGATACGTCTTTATCCTGTGATTGAGTGCCTCTGGGAACGCGATTGATCTCCAAGGCTTACGTTTTCCATTTAGATGATTAGCAGCACCTCACCATCCCACCATTTCGGGTCTGTTCCCCCTCTTATAGATTGCTAAAACGGCTCTCCTCTTACTCGTCATTAAAGTATTGACTTCGCTCCCTTCATGTTGGTGATTTGGGTAACAATTCCGATTGAGTAGGTAGCGGCTTAATGAGGTTAGAGGCCTGGTTCTGATTAAGTGCTGGATTGGCAGTTTCCCTCGTCGTTATATCGAACCAAACCCACCGTTCGTGGGGTATGACACTAATTGTTGATTCAACTTCGGCGCCTGCGTGTTCTTTAAAATCGCTATTTTACTCGGTGGGTATGTAATCTTTATTCTCGTATTCCTTACCTTTATGTTGGGCGTACTGTTAAGTTTCCACACATTATATCATCATCAATCTGTTCATCGTGCTGTTCAGGATATAATAATAGTTCGTTGCTTTGGTTCTACATTAGCACTTATGTTATGCTGATTTCTGAGATTTACAGGATACTCTTCTTCGACTAGCCGTCCATTGCCATTACATCCCGGTATTTCAGTTCGCGCAGTTAGAGAAGTGTCCAAAATTTGTATTTATCATTTAACTTTCCATTATACCCATGTGGTCTAATTTTTCGAATTTTTATCAATTCGATTTGCAACAATCACATTGAAAATACTACGTATAAAGCCCAAACTCGGGCTTTATAATGAATAAACTCGAGAAATTACGATAGATGAGCAACACTAATCTTTGGAGGCTGGCTCGAGACAAAGGAAGGGATAACTTTGCCCATTACCTCGTAATTGGAAGTACCCGTGAAGGCCGTAGTGGCCCTCTTGTACGAACCGCCTCAAAACCGCAGCAAAGTACCGCCCCGTTTGTTACAGAAAACCGCACTACACCTCAAGTCTCTGAGTATCGATGAACTGCATCCCCAACTTCAACTAACGTATCCAACCAACTCTGGGGATTAGGAAATGTAGTGATGTATCCCTATATTTGTATTGTGATCTCCAGGGATTCACTAGCAGAGATTCAATATATCGCGGATATTTTAGCTATCTGAAACGATGTACTCAGAAGGGGTCGCAATACCTAATACCTTTTGTGTTTGTCTACGAATTCCTACTGTTCATAACCTCAGTAAGGGAGGAAGGAATCGTAGATTAATGTAACAAAATAGTTATGGATTCCTCTGTGTATTCTCTCTTATAAATGAGAGGCTCTGAATGCTGAAGGGGGATGAAGAAGATGAAGGAAAATGCCTACCTTCGGGAATTGAACCACGAGGGTTAAGCGGAAGATATTTTATGGTATCAGAGAGCTACTTACGTTTAGAAAGGTTGACGACGAACCAGATAGAGAGTAGGGGTGTCAGGTTGCTCCTGCACGGCCGTTCCGTGGAGCTATTCAATGGAGGAGCAAACAGTGGCTTTGTCACATGTCAAGCTGATGGTCAAATTCCTACACTTTTTCGATTGACTTACGAAAATGGTGCCTTTGCTATCTGGTCTAGGAAGAGTGTTATTAGTATATCCTTAGTACAAGGGAGCCTTAAAAAGAGATATCCTGCTTGTTTGAAGATCTGAACTGATTTTAGCTTTGGATAATAAACTCATAATCCTCATAGATGCGTGCGCTTCAATCATACGGTATACTTAGCGTATTCGTACAAAATCTTCTGGAAATTGAACAGTTCTTAGAATAGTGTCTTCCTTCAAGTCCATTATTGTGATTTCTCATAGAAAGTGGCACACTATCTATAATGGAGATAGGTAGGTAATAATGATTCAAAAAAATTAAAAATAGCCAATAAATATTGACCTGAATTCGAATATTGTTGATCGAATCTGTGAGGAGCTCAATTTTTGATTCAGCTGATTTGTAAGCTGTTTCGATGTTTAGGAGCGTTTATATTAAAATCTATTAGATGATTTCGTAATGAATTTTCGTTACACAAAGTTTTTCAGAAGTGTGCTAAGCCACATGACATAAATATGCACGTCAAATACGAGTAGGTGTTTTCTTTTTATGATGAACATTGAATTTAGGGAGTGAATTTGTATGCAGTTGAGGTAAATGTAATAGAAGTCTGGCAGAAACGGCTCTGAAAATTCGATTCACGAGTACCTAACACCACGAAAAGCGGAGTCGCTTCTCTGATTCCCTGCGCTCACTCTACAACGGCGTTCAAAAACCCTACTCTGTTCAGCTTGTTCCTCATAGAAACTCACCCTCAGGGATGGGCGAGAGAACCTCTTGGCTGGTAGATGAAGGCCAGAGGGTGGAGAACAGGGTTGTTTTCGCTTTTTCAAGACTTCGCAAGGGCTGCAGCCCACTTGAGACCGAATTTAAGGGTGGAAAAAGATCTCTAGCTCACCCACCTTCTCTTTTCTTTCTAACCTACCATCACCCTCAACTCATTCCCAAGGGATTGTTGGTAAACCGGCGTTTCCCTTTCTCGTTCATCGCTACGTGTATAACTTCCACAGATCCACAGTCCCGAATCCCCGCAAAATTTCATGTAGGTACCCAATATTTAGTTAGTTTACCTCTACTGCTCCCACTTCTTGACCTCATTGGAAGTAAAGTTGTGCTTGTCAAAATAGATAGTTTGAAGAAATCTATGCTTTTGTTCATTATATTCACATATTTACTTAGAATTCTTAGTCATTGGTTTGTGTGCTCTTTTCTGGTTCGCTGATGAATTTATTTTTCCTACACTTTCCTTCAAGAATCAGTACCTATGTATGTTGCATTCTTGGTATTAATAATTAATTTAAATTTTAAATTAATTTTAGGAAGTGTAAATTTGAAGGGGGGGGGGGGGGGGGGGGGGGGTGGAATTGAAGTTTGTGAAGACGTAAGTTCTTCCTTCTCTGTGCCCATAATTGAGGGTTCGAGTCAATTTCCGAGTGTCCAACCATAAAGTCCTCTGACGGCGTCATAATTCGTTATCGTTTTCTACTTCCATACATAGGACACCTCAACTTTGGTCTGGTTTGGAGGCGAAACTCATTTCATTCGAATCACGAATGTGAAAGGTAAACAAGATTTGTAGGAAGTTAGTGTCTATAATATACATTAAACTAATATACATCAATATACGTTACTACGAAATGCTTAATGGAAATATCTATTCAGAGCAAAATCTGCGAGAAGCATTGTAAGTTATGCTCATGCTAAAAGGATTGTGGCTTCTTTATACCTCAGGGGCTCACAAAACCCTCCATCACAGAAAGTGTAAGCGACGTGGCGTGGAAGCAGCAAACCTCGCAATGTGGGTCTCGTGGGAACAGAGAAACAGGCCTCTGTCTCAACCTTCTGAATATCAATGGGTCACTGGGACGACTAGACACGGCTGAGAAGGTTTTGCTGGATAAAACGCGGAGATGAACGAGGGAAAGATCCCTGAAGCATCAACGCCTGGAAGGAAAGTCGTAACAAATTAGGGGCGTGAGTCATCAAATTCCAAAAGGTCTTGTCTCTTATTCAGTTGAGATGGGAAAGTCGACTCGGTAGTAATTGTTGTTAGTTCATGGGTCAATTCTTCCAACGGGAAGGACACCAAATAGTCACAATGGTGAAGAAATATCGAATACAATATTGTTTTTGTTGACTTGATCATGAAAATTCCATCACTGCTGTGGTCTTGGAAAACAAGAAAGTGATTATAGGTTTTATTGATTATATTTGCGTTCCAGTGATTCAAGGGTTCCATTGGCTTGTTGCAACACGTTGATTGAGTGCTTCAGGCCGTTATTATCAACGAAAACAAAATTTATTGTAATAAAAATGGCGTTTGCCCAGTTCTGCTCATAGATCACCATGATCTTATATTTGAGATACAACTGCTTTGGAGAACTCATTCGCTTCACGATTTTATGGCCTCGAGCGATTTTTCCATTTTAGATACGGCAAACCGCTGACCCCTCGTTTCCACTAAATGTTATGGGAAGCAGCCTGGAAATAAAGGGGGAGGCATGAGATTCTCCTTTATCAGATGGAGGATATTGACAAGTGATTGATAGGAAATTATCGCCCATTCTTCGCACCCGTCAGAAATCAGTCAGCATGTGATAGCTTTCAAATGCCAGTCAAGTTAATGAAAAGGCGTTGTGTTTAATTATTGATGCATACGTAAGGAATTTTATTAAGACTATTCAATAAAGTGGACCAGTTTATTCTAAGGATCAGTTTCTATGAATAATTTGAAGGTAATCTATAAAGTTGGCCTACTTTGCCAAGTTTAGGGTACGAAGGTGGATCGAGGACGTGATATTACTACACGAACGGGGATTAGGTTGAGCTGAATCCCCCTCTAAGTGACAAGCGAAGCAACCCGAAAATGAAGGCATCTCGGAGGCCTAAACCGCCTGCAAATCCTCGGGGCGTGTATCTAACCGTATGAGCCTTTAATATACCTCACCTTGGCATTCATGTCTACATTTCCAGCCATTCATTTTTTTTAATCTCTGAGAGGGATCAAGGGTATTCTCGCGCATTATCTTAATTTCTAAGACATTCGCATAGGTGGCTGAGGGAGTGATTTATTCGAAGAGGTAGAACGATTTAATACATGATAAAGCACGGTACATAATAAACACGATACAATAATATTATTACGATATTATCGTACCTGAAGTCAACTCCTCTTTCAGTCATTGAAAATCATGATTTTTGAAATTGAAATGTTGTATTTTCGAGGTTTTTAGGGGAAATCATGGCAAACAGGTTCAAAATGGGTCCAAGTCCCACTGGAGCGACATTTTTCCCCCTCAAACTGTTACCACTTTTACAATCTGATTACTTATTTTGGAAATTCCCTCATTAAAGAGCTTTGTTTGAATCATAGTTAAGTGCTGTGTATAGTTGTTTAAGCAAATAATGTTCGACAATATTACTAGAAAACAGAGGACTCCTTGATTATTCTCTCGAATCAAATCGGCAACCAAACTACCCAAAATGATCAAATATCCAAAAGAGAGAATTCAGCGAAATCGGAGGTGGGAATATAAATTTGGCAGCTCACCTAGAATTTAGTGGGTTTTCTTCATGGGGAGGCGCATCCTAGTCCAATCCACGTTTTCGAAAGGTGGTGACGTTGAGCAGATCGTGAAGGTGGTGGAGGGGGAGCGATCGATATTGAAATTGTTGGAAAATTCCCGTACACGACTCAAATTTAGATTGATTATTTGGGGTGAGCGAGATGATTAACTCGAGAGACGACGATAGAAGGGATGGCAGTACCGAGCTGTCTCGTCGACAATTCACTTGAGCAGGGCTTCGAAGCCCTGAAAACCAAATATTCCACCTCCTATCATTTCAATTAAAATATTAAATCAACTAATTTTATCGGGGTCCGGTCAGCTCTTCCAAATTTGATGTCAACTCTGCCAAGAGGGAGTTTGTCAACTCCGCCACCCAAGTACCTCCCAAAGGCGGAGCTGACATTCCGAGAATATTTAGTATGTCAACTCCGCCACACAGAAAATGAAATCGATGGCATCATTATGAGATCCTCATATCTTCATTTAGGGAAATTTAACAGGAGAGCTAAAAAACAGAAATTTCTAGGTTATGTATCGGAAGATATGAAGTACCTATATCATCAGAAACGTGAAGCGTATAGGATTGCAGGTGTCCCGCAGGGAAGCGTCTTAGGACCTCTCCTGAACTCAGTCTACAATGACGATTTTCCTTATTCGGTTGCTCTTACAGTCTCTATGTATGCTGGCGATGTTGATGTCCTAAGCACAGCAAATCACTGCACTGATGCAGAGAATTTTCTCCAGGAGTTCCTTTACCGATTCGCCTTGGTTCTAAGTTGGTCTCACAAGAGGGGAGATATCTTGGGTTCCATCTTGGGAAACTTCGGCTCGTGAACACTATTCATTCCTTTATCCAGTTCCCCTATTCTAGTTCCTGTTGGAGTTGACATATGACGCTACCTTTCTCTTGATTCTCACTACCCGCCGTTGATCGGCTTAGAGCTAATCCTCTCACTCTGGTGGAGCTGACCTGCGTCCATTTTATCGTATGTACTTTTACGATTCATCAACAGGCTTCACTCCGAGTATTTTCACGGTTTGTTCTGATGCCAGTCCGAGAGGTGATGTTCCAAACTTTGGTCACAACCTGAGGTGCAGAGAACACAGGCTCCTGCCAGCTCGGACATTCCGACCTCCTAAAAGCGTTCCTGCTCGATCCTTGCTTGTGAACGTTTCCCTCGAGAGCGGCTCGAAAAGAGGCGGCGATGCGAGAGGGAACTGTTGACGTGACGAGAGAGGAATTTACCGGTGGCCACGTAACGCAAATGGCTCTGACGGACATTGGTGAAACCATCCGAACGGTATTCACTCGTCCCTGCAATACACTCTGGGGACCAGTCACATTGCATTCGAGGCTCGAGGGTTAATGAGGTTTGTGTTCGACATTTTTCCATTCCAACGCCTTTTTTCCCGAACAGATTGAACAACATATAGCTGAGCGTATTTTGTATTTATGCTGGTGGACAACCTGAATACGAGGGAGAAAGTATTCGGAACCATCCACAATCTGGCTGCAAAAATCGAAATATTGAAATGGAATCGATCTTCAGAAATCAAGGGCGAATGACGAAAGTACAATTAAATGTCCTAAATTTGACTTGCATTTTTCACCAGGTAATCTAATTTAGATAAAAAATAGTATCAACACGATCATGTTGATAGTTTTTATACCGACTAACGTTAATAAAATTGAAAATTTCAGTCATGTTGTCGTTTTTAGCAAAGTTTCGAAGAAAATCAAGCTATTGCAATGGCTTTAAAATTGTAGTAATTCAAATTTTTGAAAATTTTCCCACGGAAATCCGTTTCAGACCATTCTAAAACTATTCATGAATTTTACCTTTTCTTATATGTATATGCTATCGATACTATCGATTACCCGTGAGTTTCACGGTCTCACTTAGCTCGCGTTTGGTTGTCCGGACCCCTTACGCTCGCTTCGCTCGCGTGACAGTCGGACAGAGCCCTTAGGTCGGATTAAAAATGTTCTTTTATAAGAACCTTCTCCTGAAATCAACGAACAAAAAAAAAAAAAAAAGA
>JAEMON010000006.1:12820477-12837420 GCA_030264115.1 Lygus lineolaris | reverse complement strand
AATTGGGCTTTAGCCCGTTTGTAACTAAATAAATAAATAAAAAGAAAGGAAGCACTCCAAGGAGTCAAATTTTGAACATTTAGAGTCAAAATTCGCTTCAAAAAATGTGTTCTTCGAGGTTTTTGGTGTTAATTACCATCTTAATATAGGAACAGAAATATGGTATATTTGGAATCAGCGTGAAATTTACTATAAGAATCACCCCCCAAATTGGTTGAAATTATTCTTTGACAATTCGCTCATTACCGAATTATTCGCTCATGAATGGAACTTTTTATTCATATATTAAGATATGTATATGTCATTCCAGACAATATCTGTCCCTGGAATCTTCCTAAAAATACAAATAAGTTCAAAGTGTCAATAAGAATCTACTGGGGTTTCTCGATGAGGCAGGGATGAGACTTGGTTTGTCCTGAGAGTGGACAATGTCCGTCCCACCTCATGCTAAGGAGAACAAATGAACGTTCGCAAAACATTCCCGCAACCAGACGGTCCACCCCCTCTAGTCACCTCTCTATGGAGCTTTCAGATTGGTCATTCGCAATAAATCTTGATTAGGGGTAAGAAAGAAAAAAGAAAAAAATCAAAGTGTCAATAATAACAAGAGGAAGGCTGAGTTCGTTGGCCAGAATCTGTGGAGTACCTTTACTCAAAGGTTTCAAATTTTGAAAAGTAAGGGTAAAATGCGTGTTTTTTTTTAGGTTTCTGTGTACATTAACATCTTCAACCTAGGGAAATAAGTATGGTATATTCGGTATCAGCGCGAAATTTCCTATAAGAATCGCCCAGAAAATTGGCCAACATGATTCCTCGAAAATTCGCTCATCAACTCATGCTGCATGAATGGAGCTTTTTCATGTTCATCATCGCAATGGCTCTGTCTGATCTAATGGCGATGGAATTCAAAGGCAATCGTCTTTAAGCCCGTTAGCTATTCTCCGACTTTCTGCGAAATCCCTTATAATAAGCTATGGAATCGGTGATTCGGGAAAGCTAATTGCGAACATGCTACCATTTTTCCGACGGCCATGAAATCCATGGAGGACCGTCAAGGGCTAATCGGCACAATCCTCGAACATTTCATCCAATTCGGGCT
This sequence comes from Lygus lineolaris, assembly GCA_030264115.1. NCBI lineage: Eukaryota > Metazoa > Arthropoda > Insecta > Hemiptera > Miridae > Lygus > Lygus lineolaris. Next base: position 12,836,321 of record JAEMON010000006.1, on the reverse strand, counting down.
ACTACTGTATAAGTAGTAGGCAATTTCGTATAGTTTTTTCAGGGACGAGGAATGTCAGAGACACGCTCTAGAATGAAAATTTGAGTGGTGATTTTGATTTTGAAGGATCTCTGTTTTCCCGTTTACTCCTTGCACTGTTTTCCCGCAAAAATCGCCTTTGATAGGGTGGAAAAGAAACAAATTACTCACCTGCAACTTGAATACGAATTTCACTACATAAAAAAAACTTAATTTTTCTAAAGCCAAAGCATCAAGCATTATTTCATCAATAATAACGGTTCCAAATACACCTTAATCCAACACTGTGCTACTCTTATTCTCAAGTGCGGTAGTCAGATTTCTGTAATCACCAGACACATACCATTGTTACCGCTACTGAGGATTAAATTGCGTACATTATTGTCCTACGATTGCCATGTTGATGTGTAATCACTAACGTATGAATTCATCCATATTATTTCGATTTTTCCTAGCATGTGAGTACTTTGCGAATACCTACCTACGAGAAGGAAATCATTGTAGAAAATATCATATGGAATCAGTAATGCGATTAAGATTGGATTCAGGCGGCAGAGATTGATCATGAAAAATTGAAGAGATGGAGAAAGGCTGTGGTCGGGAGTCGGAGTCAGAGGGCCCAACTAGGAAAGGAGGCAACAACCCCACGGAAGGAAATATTGATCAAGTTCACAATCACACGTGATACGTTTCACGTAGTGAACATGCAAGCTTGAGGCACGAGATGACTATTTGACTACAGTGGTTACCGGAGGGTTGAAAAATGATAGGATTCCGTGATCCCTAGAATTCGCTATAATTGTTGGGCATGCTTTATTCAAATAATGCGTACATCGTGTGAACAAATTGTCGGGATTGATGTACAGTTTTGTTTCAATTGTGGAGATACCGTGGACACTTAATTAAAGATGACTGCATCAAAATTCAGTATGTTCATTTAGCTGAATCCCTCAACTAATTGATTGTATCAACTAATCATAAAGCAGCCGATCATATCCACAGACAACTATGGAAAAAACTATATTCATGGTAGGTCAAAGGAGAGATTCTCATCTGATTATGCACACGTTTGATGCTGACGGCTCATGTGAATTGTCAGACTCCCTACAGTCTCTAATAATTCGATAATATCGGACCCCCTCTCCTTCGAAAATATTGAATATACGAACGGTGATGGTAGTAGTCGATTATTTGGTTACCCGCGAAAGTCATATTACAGCTGGCAGCTAGTACTATCACTAACCATCAGAGAGCGGAAGCCAAGCGTGATAAATCACTCTGGAAGGTCCAACCTCCGCTACATTTCTCGATCGATCATGCTCCATTCGGTTATCTGGAACAGACGAACACGGTGCAGTTAAATTTTTTGCCTTTAATCTCAACAAGTTGTCGTCTTCCATCCTAAATGTAGTTTGGTCCATCACAAACTGTACCCACCGTTGTCTCAGTGTCTCTGATGGTGTGGAGACGCTCAAATGATTTACCTTTCCCATGATTACACCTTATCGGTACCTGGTTCTTTGACTATGATCAAGGATCGTCATTGGAGTATACGTTAGGGGCTTGATCCTAGGTATGGTAGTTAGGAGCCAATCAAACAGTACTCGTTCAATGGCAATGCCAAATCAGGGGTAAATAAATATACTCAAAGGACCATTCTTTAAAAAAATAAAGGTAAAAAAGGTAAAGGAAAAATAAAGGTAAAGGAAAATAAATAAAGGTAAATACCTATGGAATATATTAAGAATGACTAGAGAGATTTTGGTTTCAGGTGCTGCAAATGACAAGTCACAAGTTGTGATGAATAGAAATATTATGCATTAAATTCATCAAGTGCATTGATAGTCCCCTACCTACCTATCATGGTCATAGAAAATATGAGAAATAAGAATTATGCTTATTGTTATGATTCCCAGACCTTATCATGTGATAGAAGGCTTTTGGTGATAACAGAGCTCACAATTATTGTTGTTATTGTTATTATTGTTCATGTAGAAAAGATGAAGTTCATGGCGGGAGAAATTTGATGTGAAGGATACAATTTGGAAGAAATAGCTACTTGTAGGACCATGTATTGGAGCCTGCTCAACATGTATGGTATAGGCAACTCACTGGTGATTGAATTCAAAGATATCTGTTCAATTCAAATGTGCATCAGTCATACCAAGGAAGATGGATTGGTTGGAACACAGCCCTTTGCTTGATACAATGTAGTATCCTTGCATATCTTCTGAGGTGCAAACGATATAATCCTAACAAATCGCTTTCCAACTCGTCACGTTAGGATAGGATATAAGGGTTCAAACCCAATTAAAAGTTGCTCAAGGATTGAAGCTCTCGAGAATATTCGCGGTTACCGCTATTCATTCCAAAGGTTTTCTTCGCTTCGATTAACCTTCACGTGATTCATGTAGTCAATCGTCATACTTGTGTCGCCAATTAATTGCATTCCAACTTCTCCCACATCTGTGGTAACTACGTGCTAGTTAGGCTCATTACAGACGTAGACGTGTATTCCTTCACTCATGTATTGCACTTGAATACGATTTGGAAAAGTTCTCTAAATCAAACATTTCACGTACAGTAAGTATTCGTACGAACGTATTTATACTTACTTAGCAGTTTTTCAGTCTGTACAAACAGTTAAATAAGTTAAGAGAAGTCCTAAAAAATCCTTTCGTAAAATTCATGTGTATTTTTTCATTTACAGTGTAGGTGATATTTTTTATTATTTCTTATATTGGCTTATACGAACGTATAGCTCTTTTTCAGTCGATACTGAACGAATTTAAAGACTAAATTACCACCCGATACACATATTCACAACAATGTTTGCCAGTGAGACTCAAATGTTTTGATTTTTGCATTATTTACTTCAATCTGAAAGCCTGGCACCCGTCAGCCATTGCATTCGTTCCATAGATCTAGATTGGAATTAATAATCTTCTTGAAATAATCATAATTATATTTCTTGTATGCTTACAGTGTTATACTTTTATAAGTACTTGATTCAATATTCTTGTCAAGATATATCTTCTTTAGCCTCCAAAAATAATAATCATTATCTTCTTTTGAGTTTTGAAGTTGGTTGGATTCTTCGTTGTGTGAGTGAAATACCTATGTTGGTTGGGTGACTCGAGATGTGGTACTACGCACACTCTACACTGGAAATATTCCTTTAATACAATGATCTGATACAATGTTGGCATAAATTCTTTGTCAAGTTCGTGTCATGGTTTTAGAAGCCCTCTGTTCAGTCTTGAAATTCTTTCTTGCGTCTTCTACCCTGCTATTATATATCCAGAGATGTACAATGTATATGTATGACAAGTGTGCTGTGCAGGTTAGATAGCCCTGTGTATGATGCGTTACAATTGAATTTTGATCGAGCCCCTATTATTAGAGTTATATTCAACTTGGAAAAAAGCGACGAATAATTTTCAAAATCTCTAACCTAAAATATCGTTGTTAAAACGCCTGTTCAACTCCTTTCGCCTAGAACAAGTTTTCATCAACTCGTTAAAAGCGGCGCTGCCTCCCCCACCTATTCCAATCCAGTTAGTTATAAAGGCTAAACGGCTAATGGTGAGGGCGTGAGCTACCTTCGCCGCTTCCTCACCCGGCCGCGATACCTCGGAGCTCTCATACTCCCCCAAAATTATTAATGGCAACACCCTCTTCCTGAAATATGCTTTAAGCGCCTGAAAGGTGGAATACTCACTGAATCCTCCGTTCCTGATTAAATATAAAATGCCCTCGAGGGCACTCGAGGGTACTCGAGCGGGAAATTTAATTTTATTGATTTATCCGAATGAGTCTACTAACTTATTATCTTCCGTAACCCCTACCCAGTACCCTCCCTAACTTATTTTCTTAACTCTTTTGTAAAACTTGATGCAAGTAATCTCTTCCCCTCTTCCTGGTAACTCGATTATCATGACGTTCCTTTCTGTATTCAACACGAGTTGAATGTAAATACTTTCAATTTTCTCGTCTGTTCTCTCATACTTTTACTCTCACACTATGTCGCTCATCCAACTTCTTCTTCATTCCCCAAGGAAATTAACAGGAACGATTCGGCAATACTTCGTCAGTAATTTACTCCTATTGTGCTGAAGTCAAAATTCTGTCTAAACGTGCATTTATAACAGAGGCATAATCTATCCCATTCTGTTTCCTTTTACCCTCGTGGTCAGGGGATACATAGAAATAGGCATCCGTCCTTCATAGGGAGCCTCGCATGTAAATACAGGTTGAGTTAAAATATTGGGAATCTCAATGGAAGTCAATTTACAGTCGCGCGAACAAACTATGTACCATGCACATGCACGGTACATAGTTTTTTCAGACTTGTGCTTCATATTATTCCGGAACAATTGAGAGTCCTGAGCAATGCCATTTTCGTTGTTCGACTCCACATTCATAGGGAATCCACACCCACGGAATTTATTAGAGACGAAATTTTGTTTGTAGTACGGTCGAAAAGAGGTTCAAAATAAATCAAAATCAATTTTCTTTATTTACCCCAGGGAGCAATACATCTGGGGTTCAGGAAAACAAGAATGCAACATTTCTTTATCATGTTGCAGTGTAAACTCTGACAGGCTAGTTCTACAAACTACCGTAATTCCGGTAGTGTGATTTATTTCAATTCACCCCTCGTTACCACATTCACCTCACCAAACCCTACTGTATAAACCAGTTATTTGATTGGTAAGCTGTCAAGCTCGTACCATTGTTTATACCTCCGTTTGTGAGTATACTTACTTCTCTTGTGGTTTGCTGAATTGTACTCATTTCATTTCAAGTAATTCTGAATATGAGCACTCGACCGTTATAATATAATCGTAACCGCAGTGCAGTGGAGGAAGTTGAAGCGATAAATAACCCACCTTTACTTACCCAAACAACAGCTATGAACGAATGAGCTCTTGCTTAAACTTAACACTCGGTGCTTACTTTTTCTTCTCCAGACATTTTACCTAAATAAATTTAGAATTATTATACATAAATATAGTCTTCCTTTTTTCTTCTAACAGACTGAAGGGGTGGGTAGTCGTTCATTCACTTGAACTGAGTTTCGTGCGAGGGCGGTTTATTGTCCATAAAAGACACATGTAGGGGTCCTTGAGTGTTTTTACAGCTTGCTTTTCTTCTTCCACAAAAGAGGGATTACATTTTTGCCGTTCCTACTGTCGTTTCATATTGTGCATCATTATCCTCATGATATTTTCCAGCATTATGTACACATTGTTGTTCAATATAATATGACTTCTAGAATGCCGAGTTCTGAAACTGAGTTCTTTTGCTCTTCTTCAATCCGATGGTTTTCTTTAGCCGGGTTACGTGTCTCGTTTTTCGAAGGTCTCTGCCTAGATTTATAGTTCCGCGATGTACCTCGGTTCCTTCGCTCTCTAAGTTATTACTCTGTATGCTCCAATGACCCAACTACTATAGGTATAGCCAAGGCGCATCTATATTGTATGTTTCTTTATCTGCGTACCCAGCGGATTTCTTAGTGATTCATATTTACGATACCTACGTGAGACTGAGCGTCGAACCCCTTCTCACGTGTTTATCCAACTCCGGAAAACGTTGGAATACCTTCTCTTTGTTGTAAATCGTAAAATACACTAAGAAACCGAGTGTCTAAGCTGTTTCAAGTTAGCGGCTAATTTATCCACTCAATTCAACGGTAACGTGAACGTCAAAACCGTTATCACGGTCGTAGGTCACTTCGACCACCATCTCTGAACTATGACCACCAGTACAATTTCAAGACATACACAAAGGCTAGAAATGTGAAAACCCCTGAAAGAGTGCCTAATCTTTTCAGCAAGTTTTTCCCTATAACTGGGTCAAACTCTCCAAGTCATTCAAAAGGAGAAAAAATACAATGAAGGGAGGGGGAGGGGAGGAATAGCTGACGTCTTCCTCGTGGCTCTGGACATCAATGAATTTTTAATTTTTAGGTGTGTTTAAAAATTCAGTAATTTAAGGTTTACTATTCAGAGAAGGATTTCAAAAATCCATAGACATCAAGGGAATGGTTCATCACTATTTATCCTCGTCATATCAAAATCGAACCTACAGTTGGAACTTCGACCCTGTTTGGAACCAAGTGACATTTGACCCGAACTGACTTATTATATTATCCTTCTAACGAAGGGAACAGATTTTGATCTGACTGATCCCCAGTCAAATTATGAAGTGATGTGAGAGAAAAAGAACGAACATTGAAAACACCGTTACACTCGAATATTGGTTGAAAATCTTCCTGAAAATAGTTTGAAATATGTAGAATAGCCTTTTCTATGGATCTATCGATGTTTATCAAGTGTCTCATCGAATGTATTGTATGAAGAAAACTCCTTTTGTTGGCAGTGCACTTCAGAACGAATAACTACCCTACTTTGGTTTTTATTCATAAATGTAGATCATCAAGAGATCGTCGAATTGAGAAGGGATGTATGTACCCATTTTAATTCGATGCTATAGATGTATATATATTGGACTACATACGCTTCACAAAACTTCTAGTACCCCAATTGAACATTCATTATGAACACATACACACCACTCATATAAAGAAATACCTCACAATCTCACAACTTCTCTGACATTGATAAACGGTACGGAAATTGATGGAGATAACAGAATTTACCAAACTACGAGCTAATGGTGAAATAATGATGATGATGGTGAAACCTGTTACATACATAGAAACACAATATCTATAAATGTGCCTCATGTTTTTAGTCAATATTTAGGTACTTTAGTTTCATCATATACCCTCTTACCTTCTTCCGTTCACACATGGAGTAACAGTAATGACTACTAGAATAAATTATTCAAATTTTTCAATCAACTTTAGACAACTAACCTCGCAGCTGTAGATTGATTTAGATTTTCCCGACCTGGACAGCTCACTGAATGTCGCTGTTGTTGAGAAATCAACGTTCCATTCGAAAATTTTTAGTGACTTTTTTTTATTCGTTTTCTCTACGAACGTCTTTTACCTTCAACAATGTTGACTACGTCACGCTCCTTTGTTTCTCTACCGTATTTCATCCAGTTTTCCCCCTGCACCATCTAGAAAATGCCTGAACAATTCGCACCCCGTAATGGCTATAGTTGTTTTTGAATGTTTTTTTATTTACTTAATTGAATAGATGTAATTCCATATGGAAAGGAAAGGAGTGTTACGTATTCATATATTGACTCTCGCTGATTCCTAATGGAATATTCATGCTTCAATCCGATCACGGACCGATTTTCTTTCTAAATATTCATTATTCATCTTTATGAATCTCCCTCAGGCACATGGGCCCAACTCATGAATGGAACGTTCGTTCGCTCATTCGGTTAAAATATTCAAACTGTGACGCCCCGTTTCCGAACCATGTTAGCTCGATGTGGCCGTTAAAAATTCGGATGTTGAGTTCGACTCAAAAATTACACTTGTCAACTGCGAAATAATGCGATTCAGGACGATTTCAAATGTGGAAAGATGTTCGGGGTGTCCATGGTCTCATGGGAATTCGTGTTAGCTCTTCATTCAGGCGTGAAGATGAAAAACAGCTCCGATGATGGGATTCATTATGGGCTGTTCTTGCTTCTCCAAAGGTATCATGTTCAACTATTTCAGAATGCGTATACAATTTTCTATTGATTTTCTTATATGCCTACCTATTGTTGATAATTAGATGAATAGTATATTTTTCAAGTCTGATGTTAGACTTTTTCTTTTGATTTTGTTCAATTTATAACTGTAGCTTATGTAAATATCATACCTAGGTATTATAGTATGTTCACGTCAAAAACAACTTTATTAAATTTAAACCTCTTCCACATAGAATTAAATTTTATTGAAAGTAGTAGAGATTTAGGAAGAAAACGTAGAATTCAAAAATCGAAAGAGCACAATTTTTAGCGTCGAATGATACCTCGCGGAGCATTTTAGGACCAACCGTTCGCTCCCAGTAAGGAAGTGTTTCGAACGAAAAAAAAAGTAGAGCAGAAACGTGAGTTTGAATCGTAAATCTTTCTGAATAGGCAAAATAATCTTTCAAAGATCTGCTGATCGAATGCAACTTTCTTTCGATTTCACCGATTGTTTACTTTGAGAAGCTTCCTTAGTTAATGAACTTCGTTAATGATTGAATGACTTTTATCCCTCCCATATAATAACAATTACAAGTAGGTACTCATTGTGCCAAGAAATGGTTGGGAACCTCGCGATACAATTACGGTAGGTACTTACCATAGGTGACCTATATAGAACATAATAAACTGTTGTGTAATAATTTGCAGCGTTTTTCTTTTAGAAAACCTCAACTTGCCGTTGAGGCTTTATGAATGCTAACTTGAGGATTGGTTTTCACTGCCGCTGAGTTATAATTTCTGTTAAACTCCCTACCATTATGTAGACTCTCCAGAAAAATGTAATCTAGAAGTCTCCATGAGTCACCCATTTCCAACTTTTTGATTTGAAAATGTGGAATGATAATGTAGGCTCTTTTTTGTTATCCCTTGAGTATAGACTTTTGTTGTTTTGGCAACATTCTCAATGAATCTATTGAAGTAGTAAGTGTAATCTCACCATTCTTGACTGTCAGATTTTATTGGACTTCGTTGTCCAATTGGTGGCACTACATCTTTATCTGGGATTCTGTTCCTTTCAACAAATAGTACATGTACAGGTTTTATAATATGTTTAATCTTTGACTGTTCCAGGTAAGTGTTCCAACTCTGCACACCTTTCGCTCCTACATAACGTAAGTTGAGTAGTTCTCTTGTTGTATATCATTCTAGGTAGCGTGTAGTTTGATAGCAAAACGTAGTTAGTATATTTCAATATTATATTCAGCGTTGATCAATAATTCAAATCATCATTATGCATTAATTTGGGTCCCAAACTCTGTCGTATGAATTTTTACTTTGTTAGTACTTAATTATGTTTAAAACTTCGTATTTTAGTGTACGGATGACAACTGAAAACAACAACATGAGTAATTGTGATGACAATTAGTTTGCGCACTCTTATCTAATATTCGTCGTCCAAGAAAACAGAAACAGTGGTGCGTTATGAAGACTCATTAGCGATTCATTCATTATGTGCAATAACTTATCGCAAATTCAGTCGTTATCCATTTCAATGTGATGGATTCCTGAAATTACTTATTAAGTTCAATTCTGAGTGATTGAGAGTGGTGCAACACGCAACATCTGGTTTTAGATTGATGAAAAAATGCAATTACCTATTTCGATAGAACACAATATTTTCGTGCCTGATCAGATATTCCTATATGACGTATTAGTCCTTGGTTGATGGGATTAAGTGCGTGTGTGAGTTTCATATTGGTGCATAAATTAATAATGACATTGATAAATACAATTTAAAAGCATTTTCTGTATCTATTGTTGCGGTATTACTTCATGAATGGAAACTACGTCGTCTCACGAAATTCGTCTAGAGTTGCATAATTAGACAAGTTTGATCGAATCCTATCATGTTTTTGAGTATCCACTAGGCAATGGAACAGTCAAGACGTGCTGGGAATTGCTTTATTCTTTCCCAAAGTTAGCTGTAGATTTTGATAGCTTAGTAATCTGAATTGCGTTAACCGATCCAACGTTATTGCTTCCATCGTTAGCCGTTTTGAATGGAACCTTCATTTTATCGGACATTTCCATTGTTTCATTATTCTTCTTACTAATTAGCCGTAATTCCTTTCGCATTAACTCCATCATAATTCTTGCAAAGTTCATATCAGTTACATCCCTCGATTCTCTGTTGCTTCTAAGAGATGTTCGAAGATTAATTTTTCCCCATTTTTATACGGTTGTTCCTTGAGGGGGGGGGGGCTGTCCTATTTTCCTTTCGCCCGCTAATCGAGACCCCTGAAATAATTAATTGAGAGCTCCGCCCACCCTGTCAACTTGTTTGAGTACAATCCTAAACCTCTCGTATTTTAGAAGCCCTTCACCCATTCCCCTTTCACTCTAACTCCCTCCCTCCTTTCACTCAGCTGACCGCATTTCCGTCCTCTCTAGCTGACCGTGAACTTCGGGTTTTATCTTTACATTTCCCGTTGTAAATGTTGAACGAAACCTCTCCATTTCCCTTTTTGTGTCGCTCTTAACAAACATAAATTACTCAACAAGTTAAATGGAAAGCATTTTCTCCGTAATTACTTTCATTCTATACGAGTTTCATTAAAGCTTCATATTACAGCACTTGCAGACTATGTTCTGCTGTACAACTATGTTCCTATGTTCCAACATGACTATGTTTACAATATAGTTGAATGTCAGCCAAATGTATACTTTTCTGTTATCAGCCCCATTGGAATGACTGTGGCAGCTTACAACTCAAAACTCGGTCGCGTTCTTCCAGAAAATTGCTCATGAGGGTTGTTCCTACGTGAGCGTGGTGTCAATGAGAAATGATGCTAGATCCTCGTTCAAACGAATTTTTTTTGAGAAATCATGCTAAATCCTCGTTCAAACCAAACATTTAATAGGCTGGCTTTGAGCTCTGAACAGAGTGTTCTTAGTTCTGAACGTGTTATAGCTAATATTAATCACCAATCAGAATTGTTAAAGCATCGCGTCATTCATCAACCAAACTCTCAACGTCGTCGTTGCCTTGGGATTTCTGTATTACTGTGTATAACGTGACTATCATAATGCATTTGAACGCCTTCGGCTCAGTTCTTGTATTACACTTGACGTTCTGCTCGCCTTTCGGTCAACCATATTGTCGATCGATATCGATCGCAACACGTGTGGTTAACCGTATGAGGGGGAAGATGTACCTGCAATGCAGAAAGCACGTGTAGTATTAGAATGAGTCGAACGGGAAGGTGAACCCTCGGAGCTCCTTGTTATGCTTGATTTACGGAAGCACTTAATCGCTTCTGGTCTTGAACGAAGCATTCGTCTGAAGTAATTGCTCGTGAATATCTGCTTCACCACCTCACACGACTCATCTCGCGGTAGCTGTTGTCCCACAGGCTGTCTGTAGGTCTCATAAAAGTGGGTAGAAAACGGTAAATCCTCGTTTGCCTGGCCGAGGCTGCAATGAATTTCACTTAGGTCGTCCTATCTCCGGTCGTTTGCCCGCCTAATAGCCACCCAGCGATACTTGAAGCGCGAAAAAAAGAACTCATCACAGGGGCTCTTCCGTGTAATGGTGGGAAAACACTGTCTATTTTCGAGGTTTTAGTCTGGTAATTAGTAAACAGTTGAGAATAGGTTACTCCTTTTTGAGGGTGACTCGAAGTTTTAACTGAAATGTACCGTGTTTGCCTAATCGTATCTTCCTTACTTATGACTTCCCTAATACGCAATTTTACCTGTTTTTTTGTTGTTGTCATCCCTTTAACTGAACGATCCAATCCAGCACAGCTTCATTTAAGTTGCTGTGTGTCAAAAGATCATATTGAAATATGAACATCAAGTTACACCTGGGACTGACCCCTCCTTCCAATCAAGAATAATTAGCACGGCTGAATTTTACCTCTCTCTAATCAGCTCTTTATGATAATCGCTGTTTCGCAAATGATTCCTCTCCGAAAATTGAAATAAATTAAATTATGTTTGCTGTCTTAAAACGGCTCATTAGCGAATTTTTGGACTGCAATGTGTCTAAACATTATAATTGCGAATCGAAGTGAATAGTCGAAACCCATCTTCCAAATTGGCTCATTAGACACATCCCTACCTACTACATTATTGGAATTTAACGGCTATGAAACAACACGACATAATAGCATAAATTACTGCATATTCTGTTCTCTCCACCACTATCCAAAACAATTTACCTCCCATATTAAGTCCTCTCTTTCATTTTCACGGGAACGTGTTGAAGCTGGTGATGTGAGGAAAAGCTCTGGAAAACACCTGCCTCGCAAATCAAGGTGGTTGTGGGCCTCTCGTTTCATCGATCGAGTCATTATCGAGAGTGCCGAGGGCATATCGTCGAGCGAACGAGATCTTGCGTGGCACCACTATGAAAACTTTTCCCCTAACTTCCCGCTCCACTCAGGGTATAGTTTTCATAATACTGAGGTTGGGCGGATTCTCCCGTCGTTGACTACCCTGAGTTGAAAACTAATATTCATAACTAGAGGTCGGTTATGAGAAAGTTGGTACATGCTGGTTGCCCCCTTCGAGTCGTTTATTACATGGCTTTCCTTGGAAAGGCTTCGGGGAATGAGTGGGATATGAACCTCGGGCCAGCTAGAGTTGGATGGCGCTGTTTTGGGGAGGGTCTGGTAATTATGTCTCCCCTGGGTTGGGTAGAACTAATTTTTCACATGAAACTATTAACTACCCACACTACTTATCAAATGAGGCACTTTAGTACCGACTATCAATTATAGCTCAGTAAATTTTGATACCTATGGTACAAGCAAACATCCTAAGGAAACGGTTTTGGCATTCCGGAAGGATTGGTTGAGATACTTAATTGTTGGTTAATCATCACCATCATACTACAAATTCTTTTGAATTTTTAAATTCAATTTCGTTTGAATATGAATCCAAATCTAAGTTTGTTGCTGCAATTTGGTTTTTTTCTCGTGAATTTTATTGGTAAAATCAACTCTCCTGATGATGTGTCAAGCAGTGTGAAATCAACTCGAATTGATATAAAATCAACTCTTCTGATGATAAGTGCCAAGCAGTTATCAATGGAATATTACAATCAATGGCTCTAAATGTGAAACTATTATACCACAGCTATTTGCCTGGAGGTTATGTAGATTTTGCTTGACCTACACTTTATGCAGACACCGAAAGATCAAAATGAGGCCACGTAAAATGCAGGTAGGGTTGGAAACCGCAAACAATGGCTCAGATGGGTCTGCACATCATATTTTTCGAATGGTAAACGAGGAGGCGATTTGTGAGCTGAAACAACGTTAGCTCGGCCGGATATCAATCACAGAGGAGCTGAGTGGTCGGAGGAACGCTGGCAGAGGTGGCAAACATCCATCACTGAGGAGAGCCATCGGTTTTGTGATGTTTCTACAGCCCAGATAACGCTCAGGGTAATAACACGAGTAGGTTTGTTTTGCAGAAAAAAAATGGAACATAATTCCTCTAGCGTGCTTCATTATTCGTGTTTTGAAAGTACCTATCATAATTCCAAACTGAAAACTCCAACCGACTTGTTTGTTTACCTACGTACTTACAAGTAGTTCTTTGAAGGATGTGAAAGGAGGGGAAAATTGGCGGCTTGAGATGTGGTTTGATGTGTAATAAATTCGGAGCTTTTCAACGAGAGGTGAGATATGTAATAAATCCAGATTTTCCAACGTGTGGTGAATGATTCTTAAGGGGTGGAAAATGAGGAAGTTATTTTCCCCTAGCAACGATTGGTTGTACGTGAAAAGCATCAGAAATATAAAACTTCCGTTACACTTTTTCGGGCTGTAAAAGTCACACATTTTTTCAAAAACCCCAAGCTAAAAGACATATCCATGTCAAATTTAGGCGCACCATTAACTTCACCCATCGGTTGTCTTATGTGACATTAACGGGGGATGATGGCGATCATTATAGATTCTAGTCAGCTATTCGAACTCCCGTTGGAAGTTCTCATCAGTTGCTACAAAACTGGTTCAAGGAGAATTCTCATGGTGAATAAGGGCATCGAATCACGTCATTTTGATTTCTGCATGAGTAGTGGCTTGTTTTTAATAGCGAATTTTTACGATCTATCTCGATTAATGAAATCTGGACGGCTCGATCCACATCAGAAATTGTTCTGGTAACTTCACACAACAATATATTAAATCGTGTGAAGTTGTAATATTTCACTTCTATATATCTTTCCCTATTTGCGAACCTGTTCACTCATTGCTCTCGTCCCTAACGCTCGCCGATTTCACGTTGAAGAAAGATGTACGATATTTATGCAATATCTACTATATTTGTTACATGCCAGGAAATTCATAAAAATCAGAATTTCAAAATAGGTCAGAAAAATCATGAGCGGAGTAAATTGCGGAGGAAATTAATAACTCGCCTACCACCGAATCGCAAAGAACAGCTGGACAGCCTGAACATACGTCGTTTTTAGGCTATTCCCTTAGCGGTTATGTACGATGTACCTACATCAAAGGTGGAGTGTAAAAAATGTTTGTTGGGAGTGTATAACAGTGACATTATATGTCATTTTTCCTCCAGTGCTGATTTATGCTCGTTGTTTCACTGTTAATAGTCAGGAAATATAGGGATTTTCGTCAGAAATCCTGTTGTAGATGTAGAGTGGGTGAGGTTGTAATCCAGCTTTACTTGCTTTGATAGGTAACGAAGCAGAAACAAAGTTTTGATACTTCACCGAAATATGGCAACATGAGATGTGGCGGAACTTTCCAACGAGTGGCAAACGATATTTGTGGGGTTTTACGAATGATGGAGTTGTATTACCTTAGTACGGACTGGTTGTAAGCGAGCACGTTACAGATTGGCAGCTACATCTCTCCGTGTCGCTCCGCTGAGAATATTTCAAACATTCAGCCATAGAACGTACTATCCATGTCAAAACCTCGTGGAAATGGGAATTACGAACAAAGCGTACTCGTATAATAAAGACTAGTGGAATTCTCGTGCTTAGCACACTTGACAATAATTTATTTAAGAAGATTAGTTTGTTATTGCTATATTGTAACTGATATTGAGACATGAGTGAGTAACCAATTGAAGGATACAAATTAGTTTTGAAAGTAGTAGAGGATAATACATATATTTTGTATTTAATTTTGTGCCAAATTGAAACCACTAAATTCAAACAACTGATAAATTAGCCAAAGGTCTGTGAGCTTCTCTGAAATTATAAGGAAGCGAGAGTTAGTTCCACTATAGTCATGAGCATACAATATTGTCGAAACCTAGCTACAGCATAGAAGGTACCTCCTAGCAGTTCAGTTCAAGAGCAAAACTTTTTTTATGCATGGATATCTTCACCAGGATCAACTATGTATTGCGATTGGTGAGTATGCGGGACTGTGACCTTTATTATGTCTGAAATTTTGAATACATTAGTACATAATACATACAATACATTAGTTGGAATGAATAACGAGTAAAAGAAATGGCACTAACAAACTTTACGTTATTATAAATCCCCTGCTCGCCTCTCTAGTTCTTCTCCTGTTTTGCTCGAAGGCTTAAACCAGTGAAGAGGGCCTAGAGGAGGAGTGACTCGGTATGGTCGGTTAAACCGCACAAAAAATCTCATTGGGAGAATGGAGAGGGAAAAGAACTAAATCCGATCTGGATCTCGCATAGCTGTCATACCCGCTTGTTTGCAGACAATGCTGTGGAAAAAAGTTCCATGGAATGGAAGGATTATTTTAGTTCAACGTGAACAATGATGTTGAGAATCCTTAAGAGTTTTTGTTTATTTATAGGTTGCTCTCTTCGATGATTCATTAGGTCGGTATTGTAGTGGGAGGAATTCTACTTTTTGGTTATTATTTTTCATATTTTTTATTTAGGAACCAAATACGTTATTTGAATCGAACTCTGTGTTTTGTATTTATCGTCATGATACTTCTTCAACTCGTTGTTTTTAGGAAGTCCCTTACTAGTGAGTGGTGTCCTATTGTTTTCGATCTGGGTTGGAGGAGGACAACACTCAACTGAAAAGAAAAGAACCTCGTGCAAATCCGTTTCAGACCACCCTAAATCCGTGAAAAAAACTATGGGTCAATCACAGACATTGTGTGTGTGACAAAATCTTGTGTACGCTTAGTTCTCAAGCGATTTTCGTACTTTTTGGTTTATTATTTTCAATAATGAACCTTTGGAA
>JAEMON010000006.1:12791490-12801917 GCA_030264115.1 Lygus lineolaris | reverse complement strand
CAACGCAACCATGAGCTGGCGCCATGGTGCCAGACTGGCACTGCAGTGTGCCGCCAAACGGATTTTCGTGTTGGATGTCAATGATCATAGCGTTTGGAATGCTATTCAGTTTTGGAACAATGCTCGACGCCACCCTTGTCTGGCGCCATGGTGCCAGAGTGGCACCGCAGGATGGCGCCCCACGGATACACGTGTTGGATCGTAGATTTGCTGCACGTGTTGGGTTTGCTGTTCAGTTTCTAGATAATTTTCCATCAAAAGGGAAGTCCCCTGAAATGCATACATCACTAAACTATATGTTTATTCATTGTGGGCGGTTCTGAGCATTGTGCATCTGTTAAGAATCTATGGAGCAATAAAGATACCATGATACCAATAATATTAATTTGTTCAGGATGCATCAGATACTTGAAATTCAATGAAATTCTGGTCTTTTGGAGGTCACATTTCCAATCTTTACCAGTTTTGAACCAGTAGACAGTTTTTCAATTTTTTCTCAGCCAATCATTTCCCAATTTCTTTTCTGTTTTACTTCTTCTTCTTTCCCTAAAATTCAAATCTATACTAAACTATACCTACTAAAATGATCGAATCCAAATACTATAATATAACTATCTAGATTTGACTGAGAAAGACCTGAATATTGTTAGAAAAACACTTTATTTTACTGGGGAAAAAAGAAATTTTTGGTACCTGGTAAGAACTGTATATTTGGCTGGGAAGAAGTAAATTTGGTTGGAAACCCCCTAAATTTTATTGGGGGAAAAACCTAATTTGGATGGGAAAATAAAATTTGACCGGGAAAACACTATTTGATTGTAGAAACACTAACTTTCACTGGAAAAACTGAATTTTGATGGAGAAACTACTGGAACATGATTAAGTTTGATTGGAAAACTCTTACATTTGACAGTGAAAAAAACTTGATTTGTTTGGGAAAACATAAAATGTGACTGGGAAACATTGAACTTGTTTGTGAAAACACTACAGTTTAACTGGAGAAAACTAAATTTAGTCGGGGAAACACTAAATTTTACTGAGAAGGAACTAAATTCGGTTTGAAAACCACTGAATTTGACTAGGATAAAACTAAATGTGGTTGGAAAAACAATTTATTTGACTGGGGAAAAACTAAATGTGGTTGGGAATACAACATATTTGACTGGGAAAAATGTTCCATTCATGCAGCATGAGTTGAGGAGCGAATTTTCAAAGAATAATTTTAACCGATTTGGTGGGTGATTCTTATAGGAAATTTCACGCTGATTCAGAATATACCACAATGTTCCTACGTTAAAAATGATAATTTACACCAAAAACCTCAAAAACACGTGTTTTTTTCAAGCGATTTTTGAATTTAAATGTTTAAAGTTTGACCCCTTGGAGCTCTAAAAATTATGGCCAACGAACTCATCCTTTCTTTTGATATTATTGACATTTTGAATTTTTTTTATTTATTTATTTTGATTTTTTATCTCGATTCCAGAGAAAATTTTCAGTATTTTGTATTACTAAAACTTTGAAGCCCTATATTGGTTGGGAAAACATAAAATTCGACTGAGAAAACATTGAATCTGATTGTGAAAAGCCCTGAATTTGACTTGGAAAAAAACTCAATTTGGTTGGGATATGAAAACTACAGTTCTTTGCTATTATTATTGAGAGTCGATGGAGTGAGGAGTTGACTAGGAAATCGTTGTAAATCGGCCGTGAGGGTGAAGGAAGGTGAAGCCGGTGGGTGGTCTGGGGCGGAGGTGGGGTGGTCGGTGGATGACGGGCGGCGGAGGAAGGAGGAGCAGTAGGTCTGTGGATGACGCGGGGGCGGTGGATGCTGTCGGAGGGAGGTTCCCTTTCTCGCCATTGATCCGGTTCTTCGCCCAGTGAATGGCCCGCGCCAGGAGCGGCACGCCGCGGGGGAAAACTCCGGAAAATATTTCCCGCTCCTCCTTTCCCGCAGCCGGTCCGCTCTTCGCTCCGGTGTCTCCTCACCCGGTTCCTCGCATTCGCCGCCCCTCACCCAGTAGTTCCTGCACCTTCGACTCTGCCCTCTGCGTTCTAGCGTTCAATCAAATCTCCCTCCACGTCGCGTCGGGCCACTTTCCCTTTCGCTGTCGTGTGGCCCACGCTGTTGACACCTGAAACCTGCCAGCCCGCTCAGTGGTCACCGCGAAAAAGTTCCATTCATGCAGCATGAGTTGATGAGCGAATTTCCAGAACCGATTTGGGGTGATTCTTATAGGGAATTTCACGCTGATTCCAAATATACCATATAACATATCACATAGTTCAAGATGGTGATTTACACCAAAAACCTCACACAAAACTTTTTTTCAGCTTTTTTCGACTTCAAATTTTTTAAATATGCCCCCTTGGAGAACTCAGAAAATTCTGGCCAACGAACTCATCCTTTCTTTTGATATTATTGACATTTTGAAATTTTTTTGGATTTTTTTTTATCTTGACTACAGGATCAGATATCGTCTGGAGTGACACACATATATAAATGTATAAATATATACATACACATGAAAAAGTATTAAACTTGTTATTGTTTTAAAGTTGTCTGAAACGGATTTCCATGGAGAGAATTTTTAAAATTTCTTAATATATAAATTACCTACTTAAATTTTGAAGCCATTGCAGTAGCTTCTTTTTCTTCGAAAATTCGCTAAAACTAATATTGAAGGGCTGATTCCGAACATGTATTTATTTACAATATAAACGGGCAAGCCCAATTACAAAATGTGATTGCTAAAATGTAGGTAGTACAAATAAGTAGTTACTTAGTTGCTTGAAGGAGGAACATGACTGATATAAGAGATCGAAATACTTAATAATATACAATGTTTAAAAACTAGAATACCAAGATCAAACAAAATGAAGAAATTCTCTACAACCTACCTACATTGCAAACAATTTGTCAATACCCTGAATATTTCAACTAGGCATTTTGTAGTTAGGTAGGTATCAATAAGCTGATTTTGGTTTGAGAGATCTCTGATAAACGCTAAGCTGATGAGCATCATTTCAAAAAATACAGGCTGAAGAAGTCGTTGGTGTCGTGACGAAACGTACCAGATATAGAAAAATAAATCAGTGACCTCAAAATTGAATAAAGGTATTGGTTTTATTACCTATAAAGGTAGGAGGCTCTGAATACCAGGGGAGGATGAAATGGTATAATATATACCTATTCTTATGGCTTGAACCACCGAGGGTAAGGGGAAATAATTATAATAGAGTATTCAGATCGAACTCACCTGCATAGTGTCCGGTGGAAGACTAGCCGATGGAAGGGGTAGCTTGTTCATCTCCACAACTCCGTTCCTAACGAGGTGTTCTGTGAAGAAAGAACAATGACTTCCGTCACAACCTCATGAGGCCTTGACCGCATAATCCCTGAAAGTTTGAACAAAATCGATTGAAAACTCTGAAAGATATGCCTGTAACAAGGAAATGCGGACAGAAGACAGGAAGCTCCGGAACGTAAAATGTAAGTGGAAATTTCAATTTTGGAGGAGACCATTTTTTTCGATTCTCAAAATGAAAACGAAACTCGGAAGCAACACAGATAGTTGGGCATATTATTTACCGTTCCAAAGACTACACTGTTCAAAAATGTTTTGGCACACAGTAAAAGATCGATCGATCGATCAATATTCGGAAAATGCATATTTGCAGTGGGATTATATTTCCCATTTTTGAAAACCCAAAATGTAACTGAAAACTGCAAAATCTAGGTGCGATAGAAAGTTCGAAAGTCTCAATAATGCAGAATGATTGTTAATAAGCGAATTCACAGATAAAATCATCTGATTATTGATCGGTACAAATTTCAGATTATATTCGGTAGCTCATTATTGTAGGCAATTTTGCGCTTCCAACAAAAACCTCCAAAAACGAGTTTTGTATCGATTTCGATCCTCAATTTTGTTGTTGTAATTTTTAAACAAAATTTGGCCCAAAGGAGGCTGCAAGTTAACCTACGCTATGAGTTAAGAAAACGTCGTTTAGGAGGGATGATATCGTATTTCAACGAACTTGATATGCCCAGAATGAAGCCCGGTTTTCAAAGTGACAGTTCCCCATCTCAGCGGTAGTTCATCGTCGTTGTAATTCTCGTTTGAATCTCAAGATTATCCCATTTCGCCAGGAATATTCATTACAACCCGTTTTCTGAGCGGCTCTACGCTACAGGTGGTCTCTGCTGGTAATCATGGACTCCAACATCACCATCAGAGCTACAAAGCGAACCATGAGTTGTAGAATTATGTTGGATTCACTGTTCAATTACCCATGCACTTCGTTAACAACGGATCAAGTGGGATTGTTGTGCTGAATTCATAGACCTGTAACATCATGGTTTGAATTCGAAATTCACTTCTCTCTTGCAAATAGTTGAGGTCACGTTATCAACATCTGGTCTGACCAGTCCATGTAGGTAATTTAGTAATAATGTTCAATCTCTTATCATGAGTGTATAGTATTTTCCAATCTGATTCAACCTGTTTCCATATGAATTCACCCTTTTTCGATTGAATTAAATCTTTTTCCAGTTAAATAGCTTTTTTTTTTTTTCAAATGAATTCAACTTTTTTCCAATTAAATTAAACCTTTAGATTTCAGTCTGAAAAATAGAGTAGTACCTAAATCTCATGAGAAAAGAGGATGAGGAGTGAAATTGAACTTATGGAGGGGAACTTTCCTCCAAAATTTTGTTTGTTTTTCCTGTATTTTCTAAAATTTTGTTTGTTTTTTCCTGTGTTTTCCAAAATTGTGTTTGTTTTTTCCTGCAAAGTATGCTACTTGATATTTGCGAAATGTGTAAAAATATTTCCGCAATTTGTAATATATTTGTAATTTGTTATTTCTAAAAATGATCCACTCGGTTTGTCAGCTTTATTAAAATTGTTTTGTAAACCCTTTCTACGAAGTTTGGGAGCTTACATACCTAGGTACTTGGTACTCTATTATTCAGACTAAAATCTAAAGGTTTCATTATTTAAAAAAATACTAGAAGAAAATACTAGAGTTTGTCAAGTTTTCTTGGCCGTCTGTTTTTTCCGGACCGATTTTGATGATTTTTTCGCGATAGCTAAGTTCCTGGGGAGATATAGAATATAAAAAAATACTCTCGCCCTCCTATTTCACCTTAAATTGACAGTCTAACGCCACCGTCACACGGGTAAATACGACCGTCTCTAGGGTTCAGGTAGGTATTCTATAATATTTTTGTATCACCGGTTCAAGAAGTAGTTCTTCTAAAACTAATCGTTGATAGCACAGGAAAATGTGATGAAATTCACTATGAAAAATTATCACTCTTATAACAAGTTGGCACACTTTATTATAGTAACTGAAACCAGCTACATTCCTCCCTTATCGGTCGTACAGTGTCATCGTGGTATTATTCGAACCTAGAAATGGTGATCTGTTTGAAATCGTTAGAAACCCTTCTGTATTAAGAGGGCGTTATTGAAAATTTCATCCCCTACCGTTAAAGCCTACTGTGAGCAACCTCTACCTATGTAAGGGAAACCTCCGTGCGAGCAAGTAATTTTGTGGTCGGAAAACCTCTTTACAAGCTATTTTCATACATCTTTGCAACGAATTACCAATTGGATGGTGAAACTTGGGTTATTTGCGGACTTCCATATTTCGAAATAGTAGTGGGCTTACATCATGGGGTCTTGAGGGTTATTTTTATTTATTTACGGAGCTGATCCGATAGGCTGAACAACCATCACGCGATATCCACACTTCCAGACTTGTGACCGCCTCCTCCTTGATTACCTTATGCCTTTTTTTTTTGAAGAGTATTATTTCTAATATGCAGGATGGGAGGGAGGACCTCTATGTGTGCAAGTCACCTACCCATTGTATGTACGAGCAATTTTTGGAATTTCTCGTATTTTCTTTTCTATCTTGGAGACGACTGACAGTCACGCCGAGCTTCCAGGCACAACTAACTAGTTGCCAAATGGGACATAATATGTGCAGGATGGTTCCTGAAGGACGGACTAGTCTTTTTCCCGGGCTTATTGAGCACTCTAAACCAAAACCAAAAATACCTACCCCCTCTAAATCGACTATTCTCTATCGATATAGCCTATTGCCGACTGGCCAAAGTGGCGCTAACTCCGTTAATTTCAAACGGTAACCCCCGTAATTTTCATTGCAGATTCGGATTTTAAGAGAAATTTCATGAATAATCCCTCTCACTTCTAACTTTTTCATGTCACTCCCGAAACTGGCCAAATATGGCTATAACAATGACCAAAAAAAGGGCGGAATTCATAGTCCTCACTTAGTTCAAAAGGAAATGCTCAAGCAAATGCTTGAGGAGGCGACGGCGACTTGAGCTGTTCATAGTCACTGACTAAGGAAATGCTCAAGCATATCCTTAAGCAAGTGGAAATTTTGATTTTGGAAGACAACAATTTTTTTTTCTTGTACAAATACATAGCTTCCTACCTTCGGTACCTAGTTCGGAAGCAAAAGGTAAATTTGGCACAGAGTTTTGTTCTTCCGTCTGAAATCAGCGTTCAAAAATGCAAATGTTTGTTTGGTACATAAAAAACATTTATGTCACAACATAAATACATAGACACATACACACTCAGCTTACCTAAAGCTTAAAAAATCGTTCAAATGTCAATAATTTCATTCTATCCTTGAAGCCTGCAGAAGAAGGTCGAATCCTCAGTTTGAAATTATCGACGGCGCACATATTCTACCATTCCGTCAAGACCGAGCGGCATTGCTGGTTTTGCATAACCGACGCCTGCCCCGATGCTCTCCTACCGATCAAAAAGCCATAATCTTGGTTTCTTTTTATAATAAACCTATAGAATCGAGCAGGAGACAATTTTTTTACAAAATGGGTAAGGCCAGGTCAGTTGAATGCCGCCTCTGCTGCGAGGGGGTGGAAACAGCAGAACATGTCCCTTGCGAGTGTCCTGCTGTTGCATCACTAAGATTCCAGCATTTCGGAAAGAGTTTCTTAACACCCTCTGATATTGCTAAGGAGACGCCCGAAAACCTCCTTCATTTTGTGAAATAAGAGGCCGTTACTAGGGTTCCTCGTAATTGAGTTAGGAATTCGGTCACAATAGATCTCTTTTGGTCTCAAAGACAAGGGGCTCTTCCCGTCCCTCTTCGAAAAAAAAGGTGAAACTTGCAAATGCAAGTGCGCTTGCAAGTTTGCTTTCCAACTTGCTTTGCAAGGTACAAATTTCCGACCCATTTGCAGTAAACACAACCTATTCCACACTAGTTACCTAATGGTCCGATTTCACTCAAACTTGGAGAGTAAGTAGTTGTTGAATGGTCTCTTTACAATGATTTGATTTCGATAAAGTTTTAAGTTCTAGTTTGATTAGCCTACAGTGGGCTCATCGTCGTGTTCAAAATTGGCTCATGTCATAATTCTGTGTACTTTGTAGCAAATAACTTAACAAAATAATATGGAATAATGAGTTTATAAGTAGCAGCTGCTCGAGCCTAGCCTAGATAATATCGGTCTTTTTACACTTGATATTTTTTCCTAGTCAATTTTTCATATCTATGCTACCTATATTGATAACTATTCTTGTGTAGAAGATTTTTGTCTTATTTCTGTTAACTCATATACTCCAAAATCGAAATCGAACCTCCAATTTTTTCTCGGCTTTGCACGTTCATTGAACTGCTCGTCGTGTCAATATGTTATTCTTATGTCTAATTTTTAGTAGGTGCTTACTTCAATTTATTTTTCTCAATTTAGAACTGAAAAAAAATCTGCACTCGCGGTTTACAGTTAAATTGGGGAATCGATATTTGACCACACTTTCATGTACCTAGAAGCTTAGAATATTTTTTCATTTTATTTTTATTTTTTTGCCACCCTTGTTTGGGGTCTTCCAGCCATTTTATCCCCTGCAACCCAATAATATGCTGCTAGTCGGTTATAGAAGCTAATATCGATTCCGATATTCCCGCGAGACCTTCAGGAGGAATTTGGAGTCCCCGAGTTTAATCTTGAAATGCCTCCCTTCCTCGTCCGGCCGCAGGGAATTGTGGGAAATTTCGCGCCGTTGGGTTGGCAGCTCTATCGCCTGGTCTCAGTCTGCCGCTGCCGCCCGACGCCGCCGCTTCCCATGGCTACGTCCACCCCTTAGCACCCCCAACAGCTTTGACTTTAATTTTCTATCCCGCATCGTTCAATATTTTTCTGTCCACAGTTATGTCCATGAGCTATGTAAGTATTGGATTTCACACTTTCACCATCATCGTGCTTTCGAACTTTTAATGTTCGTCATTTATATCGTTACGAAATTCATTGGTAGGGGCTAAAGTTGGAAACTTGTACGATCCTTAACCATCCCACGCCTTTTCCAATAACAAATCCGCTGTGCCCTAGTAACCTAGAGTGTCAGATGGTAGTGCCATCCTGTGCTTGGTTGGCTGACCTTCTGGGCATTACATTTCGAATAGAAATTCGTGCATCAATCAACCTATTTTTAATGGGACTCACTCATAACTCCGAGTCACTCGCAAGCATAAATAACTCATGGTACGAGTAAATACAAAAGGGCATCGAGCATGCGCATTGACTGATTTACTGTTGAACTTCCGTTTCCACTTGCTGCAATGTTCTTTGGGGCATTTCCGGTCTGTTTCAAAGCCCAGCTGAGTGACGTGTTTGTGGCGGGGGATTCCTGTTTGGAAATTGACCGATTTCATATTTTTTTGGGTACATGCCAGAACAGTCGTTCTGAAGGTAAGGTCAAGACCGGATCGTTATGCTGACACGAGGGAGGGAGGGGGGGGGGACGAGAGAGAGAGAGAGCGTTTTCAAGGCTATTTTGGTCCATCGATGATGAAAGTTGTTTAGAAAAGTATCTGTCAGGAAATATGTCCGGTTTCTCCTGCTAAAACTATTCTTGTACACCCATGCGAAAGATAATCCCTCTTCAATCGTTTTTAATTATGTTTACTGCCAGTTGACTCCTTCCACCTGTGAAGAAACAACAAAATACAATTACATTTTAACCCAATTCATATCATGTAAATTTGAAAACTACAGGGAAGCATGTTTAATATTATTATGCATCCTCCAAAATTCATTGCTCAATATTGTGCAGCCAGTATGGGTTTTTTCCGGCCGGAACTGTGTGCTGAACGATTCTTATAGGAAATTTTGCACTGATTTCGAATAAACGCCATGTTCCCATACCTAAAATAGCTTATTGGCTCTCAAAATCACAAGAAAACCTGAAAAATTAACGTTTTTAGTCACTGGAACCGCTCAAAATTGTTCTTGTATTAAAGAAAAGTTGAAGACCTGAGAATTATTTGTCAAATGAGACCAACGCCAGCTCACCGACACACTAGCCATGATTTTTGGTGATTTTCAAAGTTTTCCTATTTTGGCTTGAACACAAAAAAAGTCAAAAAACGAAAAACTTTGTAAAATTACCAAAAACTGATCATCTCTATTTTATATTGGAAATATTGAATAGTTTCGATATTGTGCTGTTACCGAAGAAAATTTTCATTCTATAAAGAAGATTTTACTTACATTCAATTTCCTTTGACATAAATTCTCTACAACAACAAATTTATCATTATGAAATTGATGGATCATGTCCTATAGTTGTTTCTGTTACTTTGTAACCATGTCTGGTTGTTGCCAAAAAGATGTCTTCTTCCAAAAAAAGTAAAATTTATTATATATTCTTCAATTTTTATGACGTGGGTGGTATAGTTAGACCATTCTTTGTTTAGGAATAGAGATGTGGAGTTTGTTCTAGTAGTGTATTTATTGTGGTAGCTATACACGTTTAGGTGGACGTCGCCGCTTTCTCCAGCCTTTCATTACATGGGTACATTATTTAATTTACTATCATTCAATTTTTTTTTCTTTGCTTTAATATTCTTACTAGGTACCTACATCTAACACACACATTTTTGAAATCTTTATCAATGAGGCTGTACTATAATGTTTATTCACTTATAGTATGTTTTCTTGGGGCTGGTGCCAATTGTGAAACGGTCACTGCATACATTTTTGTACTTATTTCGATATTATAATAAGGATTATTGTCATAGGGTTAGAGTAGTCAGAGTGATGTTGGTTCACTACATAACGCTCATCAACCCCCTTCCTCTTTATGTCACTTGCTCTTGAAGTCTTGAGGGGATTAGCGCTCGACTAAGCAAGAACCTTATCGAAGACGGAAATGTTCGTTTAATGGGTTTTGTGGTTCTCGCTGGAAACCAAGGATTTCCATCGAATAGGGAGGTTTTCGATTTATCGAGGGTCGGTTCTATTATCGAGTCTATTGTGCTCTGATAGTTCAGCCATCTTGTGTTTGCAAACTCATATTTCACGCCATCAAACTATGGTTTTCGCCTGAGAGTCGAATTGTAGTCGGGGGGGGGGG
>JAEMON010000006.1:12766215-12779886 GCA_030264115.1 Lygus lineolaris | reverse complement strand
GGGGGGGGGGTATTTTTATTTCATTTTTAGAGTGGAAAATAATACCGGAAAAAATACTGATCCACTGTTTATGGGGCACCTAGTATAGAGTGTTGGATTCGATTATCAAGCTTTTTGTCAAAAAGCTTTTCTCAATCAAATTCACCGTTTTCCCAGTCAAATTCTACATTTTTCCTAATCAAATGCAAAAACTTTTTCTCAATCAAATTCAACACTTTTCCTGTCGATTTGCTTCTATATAATTGGTAAATTTGGTTTTTATATACTTACTTAGGTCAAAATCCAATCAAACCAGAGACCAAGTAAAAATCCAATCAAAAATTTTTTTCTTTTGGAGTGCAAAATAATTCCGGAAAAAATACTGAGTGTTCGATTATCAAGCTTTTCGTCAAAATGGGAAAAGAGATGAAGTTTGGAATACGGCCCTTTCCGTAATCACCTCATGAAGGGTCTTAAGTGTTCAGGGGAACAACTATACCTCCAAGTTTTCTTTCATGATTCATTTTTTTCTTCAAATTCTTATTTGTTTCAATAAAACTTCAATTCATAGCTTTTTCCAATCAAATTAAACACTTTTCCTATAGAGTTGCTTCTATAATTAATTCTTAAATTTGGTCAAATTTGGTTAAATTTTGTGGTTTTATATAGGTAGGTCAAAATCAGAATTTTCCAAACCAAATTCAGATTATTTCAAATCGTTTTCTTAATTTTTATCAATATTTATCGAGCTATAAAATGTTGGAAACATTTGAATTTGAAATGAAAAATTCTGAATTTTACTGACTTTTTTGCTGAATTTTACTTTTTTTTTGCAACTATTAGTAAAAGGCTGATATTTCTTGAAAATAAAAAGATTCACTGCAATTATTGTCCAATCATGATCGATGAGGATTCAGGTATTCTTCTGCTCTTGACGGTGGTAAATTCCCTTACAGTTTTTCCAGTCGGGCGGGGGTATTGAGTCAGGGCTGGTTGTGCAATGACTCCCCGAGCCGGACGGAGCGAGCCGGCTCGGCACTTCACGGACGCCCGGTACTCCGAGGACGCTTGGAGGACACTTGAAACACTTTGAGGGACGCCCGGAGTCGTCATTTTACCTCACGACAGGAGCTTTCGGAGCATGAGCGGCGTCGGCCTGCTCGTCAAGACGTTCACGCCGCGGCGGCGGAAACGCGACAAGCGGCCGGAGCCGGTGGAGACGCGGCCGCCGGATCTGGTCGCCGGCTGCGTCGACGACCCCATCACTCCGCCGCCGGCCTTCCTTCCGCCAGGACATTCCAAAGGTCATTACTATTTACTTATAAAACCCCTCTCCCCCTTTCCACTATTATAATAGTCGGGACTCAACCAGATGGTGAACTCGCATGGACCTCACATTTTATCGGTTCAACGTCAATATTTGATATTATTGTTATTACTTAGCTAAAAATAGTTTGAAAACAAGATTTTTGAATACAAACAAACGGTCAGAGCCTATTTGTTCGTAGGTGTAAGGTTGTAACATTTGTAAGGTACCACATTCTTGCATCTTAGTAGTACGATTGTACTTAACATGGTAGAATAATTAATGTAGTTCTTAGGTTTATAAGAAGTACAATAATTCCCTTTAGGGAACGAGAAAATAAAATGTTTTCTGCTTTTGTATAACACTGTTAATACAAAGAAAAAAATAGTTTATGTTTCCGGTGTAGAGAAAACTTGGAATAAAATCTCAGCTGTTTGAATAACAGGCAGAATTCCGAGGGCCCTTGAGAAACACTTATACGTCACACTAAAAGAACAAAAAAAAAAATAATGTGCTGAGATTGCATCGGGAGCAGTGAAACAATAATTAATCTAAATAATCGATTAATAATAATTAATTAATTAATTAAGTCAATTATTTAATCAAGTTAATTTTATCCTCACTAATCAGGAGCTTTTGGAGAGTTTTTGTTTTTCGTTTTGTTTGGTTGGCATCTAGGACAATGAAAATGGCAATAAATTTTCTAAAATTACAGACTATACACTATTTTTGCCCTACGACTTCACTATTGTTTCTGAAAGAGTCATTACATTTCAGAAAAACTAATTTAAAAAATTTATAATAGTTCCCCATTTTCTCCAACTTATTGTACTTCTCCAGATATGGTAAATATGCGACTAGTCTCACTATCAGCTCTGATGTTAGGGAGATTTCTACATATATATCGAGTAACCCTGAGGAAAGTAGAGTTTTTGGTTTGCAGGGTGGCCACTCGAACTGGAAAACCTGGAAAAGTCAGGGGATTTCTTCAGACAACTATCTTGTAATAATTTGCAGTCTTTGAGTTGATTTTGCCTTTTAAGAGTAAAATGTGATGGCAGAAATAATGTCCATTTATTAATGCCAAAACTTGAGAATGATTCTCCGAGTAAAATTTGAATAGGCCGCGACTTCTGCTGTTTTCATTCATATATTTGAAAATATTGTGTTGCACATCATATTTATGAGTGGATTTTTAGTTAATGGACCTAGCCACAAAGTACCGTGAAATCTATGTATTTATAGGTAATACAGGCATACAGGGTGTACCATTTTCAGAACCATGAAACTTCAGGAATCGATTCCTTGGACCCTTTAGAACAAGAAAAATCGCAATTTTTCTTGAAACGTCCAGTTTTCGAATTTTAGCCATTTAAGTTGTTGCTTGAATTTTTGCTATTTAGATACGTTTTTATGGCCCTGCATGTATCTTCGTCCTGCAGAAAATCTAATGGTATCGTTGAAAAGAGGAGAAAGAGCCTCTAAAGGATGAAACAAAGCTGCATTACTTGAGTTTAGAGTGGCTTAAATTACGGATAAGTAAAAACGGAAGGGGATTTCAAGTTTTAAAAATCTTTTTTCATCCGTCCTTTTCAACCTTCAATTGATTAGGTTGAAATCATGATTTTGTTGTTGGCTCAGAAATTAGCTACTGTTTTCTCGGTTAGAAGAATATGGGCCAATCATGATCCTTTCTTCGAGGTTGTGACTTCGTTGATGCTTCGTTTTTTTTTTTTTTTTTCTTCTTTTAACGACACAAAATTGAGATTGGCACCACCAATGAATAAAAATAAAGTCTCTGACGAACTTTATTTATTTTTGGAAAATATCGACGTGAAAAAACCACAATTACTATTACCCACCTATTTTCTTTCGAAAAATAAATTTTCCATTCGGAATTCGGAATGGAAATTTCCATTCGTTAACCTCAGATTCCTATTTTTATTGTATTTATTCTGTTCACGATTTATGAATTTTAAATCAATGATAAGTTGGTTCTTTGGTTCGTTTTTTATTCGTACCCACGACCTTCCATAAATTTGTTTGTGTTTTAGTGGTTAATAATAATGAAATCAAATTATTAATGTAATGCTACCAGAGGTAGGTAAATTTTTCTTGGATTTCTTTCAGTAGAGAGGAATTGCAAGATAAATCTCTGGAACTCTGGACAAATTTCTGGAAGCCAGGGAATTTGTTTCGGGCTGAAGAGTGGCCACCCTGGGTGTGGTATTTATGGTAGGTTTTAGATTCACAAAACTATGAAGTGTAATAATAAGACACAGAGGGGTCTAGAATAGAGGGACTAACACCTACGAAGAAATAAGCTCTGACGAAGCCTTATGGCGAAAGTCTTTCGACTAGACGAATGGAAAATAAACCAAGAACTGAATGGAAGAGCCGTTTATCGCTTCTAACCTTAAAAAAAAAGTTCCATTCATGCAGCATGAGTTGGTGAGCGAATTTTCAAAGAATAATTTCAACCGATGTTGTGGGTGATTCTTATAGGAAATTTCACGCTGATTCCGAATATACCATTATGCTCCTATGTTTAGGATGGTAATTCACACCAAAAACCTCAAAAAACACGCTTTTTAGCGATTTTTGAAACTAAATTTTCAAAATTTGACCCCTTGGAATACTCCAAAAATTCTGGCCAACGAACTCATCCTTACTCATCCTTATATTATTGACATTTTAAATTTTTTTGGATTTTTTATCTCGATCCCAAGGGCAGATATCGTCTGGAGTGACAAATAAATATATATAAATATATATATATATACATATGAAAAAGTGTTAAATTTCAGGAATCGTTTTAGAATGGTCTGAAACGGATTTCTATGAAGAAAATTGTCAAAATTTGCATTACAAAAATTTTGAAGCCATTGCAATAGCTTATTTTCTTCGAAAATTCGCTAAAAAACCAATAATTAACTTGTAAATGTGATATTCCCTGAAATCCACAGAACACATAACCCTCATTAATACTCTTTCACAACGTGTACTGTGCTGGAATCCGACCAGCTCTTAGACCACAAAGTATTTGAACCACGTCTTCATTCAACCTCCCGGAGACACTGATGAATGCGAGCTCACTTTACACGTTATTCATCACGCCGGTCTTTTTCGCGTGTTTCGCGGTGATTCATCGGGTAAAAACGAGGGTCTAGAAGTATTTCAGATCCTCTCCCACGTGTTTGGCGTCAAACCAGACTCCACACACGATGTCTATTATGAAAACTTGTTTTAAGTACCCTAACCCATGCCAAAGGCCACGCACTAGGTCAAGTATAGCCTTATTTTACTTTCTTGTGTTTGCTGTTCAGGTCTGCCATTCATGTAGATGATGAATAGGCTTTCAATTTTCAGATAGACAAGACATGTTACTTCACATCTGATTGAAAAAAAGCACAATTCCTTAGTGTAAGTGCACATTTTTCTTCCTCTTAACACTTTCAGAGCGGAAGACCCACTAATAGGTCAGTGATGTTTCACCCCAAAAGCAGGAGACCGATTGGTCGTTCTCCCCTCTTGACCTCTGGAAACAGTGGGGGTTCCACTCCTTCCCCTCATCCTTACAACCGTTTTGTTATTAGCCAAAAAGTTAATGAAAGTAGTTAAAATAAAGTTAGGTAATAAAAAAAAGTTTAAGTTAAAAAATATAAGTTTAAGAGTTATTCGCCAAAAATATTTCAGGTTGGTGTGGATGGAGAGATTTTGAGTCACGCACTGTGTTAAAGGTCACAATATCACAACACGCTCTTGAAAGAAACTACCGACCGTTGTAAGGTCTATTTCAGCATTCATCTGCCTTCAAGGGGCCAAGGGAGCCCAAAATTACCAAGAAAACGCCTAAATCTCGACTACTGAAGAGTTCATACGAACTCTAATTATAACATTACTACAGCTTAGGACCAAAAATTAGGGAAAACCCCGATAACCTCCCCACTCCCCCATTCCTCCTACACTAATCATTTTAGCGTTGCATTGTTTTACTTATTTTTCTCACCTAAATTTTCAACGGATTTTGATGCGGTCGGCGACATTCTCCCTATTTTATCATTCTCTAAGGGGATGAGATTCCTTTATTCCGATTTGAATTTGGAAAAAGGAGGTCAAAAAATCAATTATAACGAAATTAAAATTATGCTGCTAATCGCATCAGAATCGGCCGAAAAATGGCTGAGGAAAATGGGAAAATCCAGTTACATCAGTTCATGGTCAGGGGCCAAGGTGCTGACGTACTCGTAATTCGTTTCTCTCATTTTTCTCATCCAATTTTTGGCCGATTTTGATGCGGTTTGCAGGGTTCTCCTTGTTATCAGCTATCAATAATTTTAATTTCGTAATTTCGAGTTTTCCGGTTCCTTTTTTGAAATTCAAATTGGCGTAAAGGCACGTCATCCCCCTGGAAATGAGAAAATAGGAAAAATGCCGCCTATCGCATCAAAATCCGTTGAAAATTGGCTGAGAAAAACTGTGTGACGCTAAAATGTTTAGGGGAGGGGGTAGGGAGAGTTTTCTTAAACTTATTGGTCCTATACAATAATGTTTGAATTTGAAAAGAGGAGGTCAAAAATCAGAATAGCGAAATAAAAATTATCCATAGCTGATCCCCCTAGAGAATTGAATAACAAGATGAATGCTGCTAATCGCATCAGAATCTGCCAAAAAATGGCTGAGAAAAATGGGAAAAACCAATTGCATCAGTTCATGGTCAGGGGCCATGACGTAATTTGTTTTTCCCATTTTTCTCAGCCAATTCCTGGCCGATTTTGATGCGGTTTGCAGGTTTCTTCTTGTTATTCAATTCTCTAGGGGATCAGATAGGGGGAGTTTTTCCGTTTCTTAAACTTGTTGGTCCAGCAGTAATAATGTTACAGTAAGAGTTCCTATAAAATTTTCAGTAGCCGAGATTTAGGCGTCTTTCAGGAAATTTTGGGCTCCGTCCCTTGCCCCCCTAATCCGTCCTTTTCAAAGATCCGTCAAATTCGATCCTTCTGCGTCAACCCTGAGTGTATATTTCCAGGACTACAGTTCACAATGATCTGGAAGAGTTTAAGAGCATGCATGGAGCTCTATACCTTAGTCTAAAAAAAAACAAAAAAAAAAAAACCCAGGTCGATACATTCCTCTCAAATTCCCGTCACGCCAATCTTCTTTCCCAGACGGTCTCCCCTTAGTCGATAATCGGATGGCCGACTCCCCATTAATAACGGCGCGTTTCGAGGTAAAAATACAACTTGGAACGCGGTCTATCGGCGCCGACTCGACAGTGAAATTTATTCATATTATATTAATAAAGTTACTAAGTGAGGGGCGAGGGATCGAATCAAAACATATTCCTGAGGTTCCTTCTTGTCTCTTGTGTTTTTACCTGGGAATAAGAGTAATGAGGGACTTTCATGGGTTGGAATTTTGCATTTTGAACCTCAAAACCTGATTCAGCGCTCTTCAAAAACCCCTGGAGCCAATTTTCATCTTTGAAATTATGACTGGTTTGACCAGAAAACGGGTTGAAGGGAGCGCTTGACGACATTTAGGTCAGGCAGGTGATGACGTCAGTTAGGTTAAAATTACAGAACCCATTTTCGGTCAGTTTCAATCATCGGATACCCCTCATATAGCACCTTTTTGGAAAGCGCTCATTGAGATTTTCCAAATTACAAAATAACCATGCTCCCCATTCCTGTGAATTTCATCGAAATCCTTCAGGAGCAAATCACGAAAAACTAAAGCGACCTTTCAACTTGGCGCTCATCAGGGACTGATGGTTCATCAAAAACAGGTACACCTTTTGAATAAGTTACCTTGCTGTATTTTTCTTTCTCATTTTCATTTTATCCAGAAATTCCAGTGTGATCCTCTCATAGCGTGTAAATTACAGTGTGTGTGTGTGTGATAAAGCGAAGTTGAGGGTGAAGAATAATAGACGTCTTCGTATGTCCGACTAGTCTGCAACTAGAGTAATTAGCTCCGACAGTGCGCCCTACAACCGAAAAATCAGCAAGCTACCTTATCAATTCCTGCCATAAATCCCGTAGGGATTTCTGCGTTGTAAGTTGGCACTACTGATCCTATTTTCTAATTACCGCCATGAAGCTGGTTTTGCCTTTTGACCATCTCGTTTTGACTTTCAATTTCAACAAACGCTTTTCTTTCTTTACAGTTTAAAAAAAAAACTTGAGTGGAAGTGGGAATCTTCTTTACGAGGAAGCCGTTTCAGAAGAGGGAATAGCGGGAAAAAGAGGGAAACATTTCAGCTGATAAGTAGTTCAGCCCTCGCCAGAAGAATCAATGGTGGAGCTCATTATACTTTTGTTGGTGATCTATAGCTTCGCTTATTTGCCTCATCGGGGAATACATTAAGGCAGAATGGCGAATTCGGAAGGTTTAATGGCGAGTTAACTCAAGTGGCTCAGAGCAGTAGGATAGGTAGAGAATACCGAAAGAACTTACTGTCAGCTGGATGTATTTTTATGTAGACGATCATTCTTAGGGTGGTGTATGGTATAGAGCAGTTAACTCTCCTTCTCGTTCTTATATTCTACTTAACGAAAGTTCCTTGCAAGGTAAGTGCGTCATTTTGTTCTTCATTACTAAGAAAAATGCATTATAAAAACCCCACCACCATGCTTCCTGCCTGTAAACCGTGCTTACAGTTACTACATTCATAAAATAAAAATGAAAATAAAAATAAATAAAATATGGATACCTATTCGTCAGCGGAAGTTATTGATAAACACCCTAAGGATGGCCGTCTCCCTAAAATACAACCAGCTGACAGCAAGCTATTTCGTTTTTTTCTACCTATCCTGCGATTTCTACTGTTCTGACCCACCTAAGTGAATTCGCAACTAAACCTAATGTGTCCTTGAAGAGGGAAATTATAAGCAAAACTAGTCGGACATACGAAGAAGCCTACTAATTACTTTCCACCCTCAACCCCCGCCTCATAAAAAGATGTCACCAACTCACTACATTTTCCATCGATTATTTTGCGTGTATTCCTCCACAATTGTTTACCTACCTTGAAATTTCATAAATAAGGTGACTGATGGGTGCAGAGCAAATTCTCGCTGGTAAATCAATAAATCGTTTTTTTCTCAATTTAACAAAATATTATTGTTTACAGAATAATAACCTTAATAACTGTGTATGGCTATAGATACAGTGAATATTATATCTAAATGAAAACACAACCCTGGTTGAGTTGAAAATAATAATATAATAATAATGGATAGGATTCATCAACTGACCCTGATGATTTGCTCCCTCCAAATTTTTTTGAAAATTTGATTTGCTCATTTATATCTACCAACCTACTTACACGCAGAATCATTGGTTATCAGAATCATTGGCAGAATCATGGTGTCTCTGTATTCAGAATGAAACTGTAAGTTCTCCGTTCAATTCAGACCCCATTTTCAGAATAACACACTGACGTACTTTGTACCTATTTATTGTGTTATACGTACCAATTTAAGGCTGTACCCCGTTATTTTAAGTGACTTGATGTTTCGTAATGGAAAATTCCAAGTCCATCTCTCAGGGGTTCAGAAGAATGGAATATCCGTTTCCATCGTGTTGGTGGGACGGCGAAGCGAAAAGGAAATATTTGCTCAGACTATCCCTCCCCCACCCCTCTTTCATCCCTTATATACCCATCATGTCCCCAAGTTTAATCCCCCGCGGTGTCAACCAACTCCAGTCATCTTCTTGACATCCTTCCAAGCTAAGGATAACAGCTCTAATCTCTGATCCTCAAGAAACCAGTCTGGAAATGCAATCTTTGTTGACCCAACTGTGCTCAAACCTACATTCTTGTTTCAGACTTTTTTACATTCCTAATAGGTGGTACTTATTTAAAAGTATGGGGGTGATGGGTGGGGGATAAATTATCATGATTAATAATTTTTTTGTTCTCCAATAATTAATGTTCTATTAATAATATAGGTTTTCCAAGTCAAAATGAGAATTTCCCGAACAACTTCAAAGTTTTCCAAACCTAATTCTGAATTTTTTATCTCAAATTCAGAATTTTCCAATCCAAATTCGTAGTTTTTCAACATTTCACACATAAATAATGTTGAAAAAAATCAAAATTTGAAATGAAAAATTCTGAATTTGATTTTTTTTTTGTTTAATGAAATACCTATATATTTTATTAGAATATTGAATTAGATGTAGTTTCAATCCTGCGCTTGAAAAATTTCTGCCTCCTGAAATGAAAAATTCTGAATTTGAAGTGAAAAATTCTGAATTTGGTTTAGAAAGTTCAGATGTCGATTTGGGAAATTCTGAATTTGACTTGGAAAACCTATAGTTGGCCTGCGATTTACGCGGGATATACACCGGGAAAGCTCTGCATAAATTGAGTTTATTTCCCTGTGTATAAGTAGGGCATGCCGAGCGCAAATAATCGAAAAATCACTGAAAAATTAAGATTATTCCCGTTAGTCTTCCCATAACCACAACATCATTTCCCCGGAAGGTAAGAGTTATTTCTTGGTGAAAATTGTAGATAACCCTAAAAAAAAATATATATAATTGTTTATTTTGATCTGATTTGCCCCTTCTTGCAGTATAACTGCGCGCCGTGAAGGTCGACAAAATATGTCGCTATATTATGAAACAACGGTGTCTTCGAAGCTTGTTGAAACTAAACTCTTCGATCAATATCTATATGTCAACCTCTACGATCCTACACATCTCATTTCTCTTACGAATACCCCTTTATGGCTTACCGAAAACAGAAACAGTTTCAGCCAATTACGTGAAGGTCGCCTATCTATTGAACCCCATCGCATAACTGGAGTTTCCATATGTATCCAAGTAGTAAGTTGAAACTAATTCATACAATTTTGAGGTGGATTTGAAATTGTTGTTTTCTCGCTCGATCCCAAAGGTTTATTTTCATAATGTACCTATTCGGAGTTTTGAGGGTATTTAATATTTTGTTTACAAAAATAACTGCCGCTGGTTCTACCCGTTACGCGTACCTATCTACGTTTTGAAAAAAAGAAAAGGTATTTTACAGGGTTTAAAAATTTTTTTTCCATGTCCGAGTTGACCCCTCAGTACGCTACAAAGTCTCTTGTTATCCTTAAATAAAGTTGTTCGTTCGGAAAACCCTTTTTTCCTCCTAGATTTATGTACCTATATGTGACTCCGGATTTTCGATTTATCTGTTTGCGAAATCCATCTCACGCTAGAGCTGTGCCTAACCGAGCGTTCTCGAATCATTTGCTCTTGTGAACCGTTTCCTCCACCCGACCGAATTACACTTTCAAATGCGGTTAAACCCGCACTATTTTCTTTTGGCACGATTATTCTTCTCTTATTTGCGATTCGTGTTTCGTCATGTGTTAAAACCCATTTTGAGAATTTTCTACCGGTATAATAATGCTTTTGAGTCGTTCTATATATTTTCAGAGGTGCTTGAAGTCTGAAGATTTTGAGTAGAGAATGATATAGAAGTAAGAGCTAAAAGAAACTTATTCTTACTAGAATTCAGTACATGGTATTTGGGAATCAAAAATCGTGCTCTGATGATTTCCGATGAAAAATTTTTAGGAATTTGATCAGATTTATCGAAGCACTCTTTGTATGTATAATTGCAATCATATCCAATAATATACCTTCGGCGTTGGACTCAACAAGAAACTCGTACTTATTCACATGAATTTGATTTTGTTACAAATTTTGAAACAATTGTTTACTTGTATATATTATTATACTTGCCTACTTAACCCGAGTACGACGAGTGAGTCATCGTGACTCTCGAAAGAAATCGTGGGTTTCGCGACGTCATAAATTCGATGTTAGGTATCGTTTTCCACGCAAAAAAAAAAATTGTACATACAATCGGTCCTTTAGGGCTCTAATAACAATTTTTGATTAATTTTCTGATCGAACAAAATTCAAGTCACTAAACAATTAGTATGTACTATGACACCCTGTGCCGATTTCTTCTGTTCCTGGGTGCGCATGTTTCACCAGTACAGATTTTCAATATTTTCAGTATTTGGAGGTGGCAGGGACCCTAAATTCAATATATGCCATCAAAATAAAGAATGACACACGCTGTAACGCTGGTTAGCAAGAAACCTATGTCAGACCAAAATAATACAATTGCAAATAAGTGATTCTTCGGATTTGTTTGTATCATGAATAGGTACTTGGATGGATAGTTTTAGAAAAAAGGATATATGTAACCTGCCGACTAGTAAACCGCACAATTTTATCAAACAAATAATTTCGGATTGAAATCCCGTCTAACGTTGACGTTAGAGTAGGTAGGTACCTTGGTACATCTCCTGTACCACAAAACAGCTACTCTTGCTATTTTTCGTAGTATCGGCGAAACTAACGGAAACCAATATTTTCCCCATACTGCTGCACCCTAATGAGGTGTAATTTAACTGAAAACCCACCGGAATTCGAATATTTACGAAAAACTTGTCCATTGGTACTGATGCTGTACCGAAGGCTAAAGGGTAATACAAACCGTGTTGCTATTAACTACGTCTGTCTGTGAGTGTGACTGTAACGCCATGTATCATCATCCCCAGCGCGTAGGGCGGTGAGGTTCGTATTCAATATTTTTCTTTGATGTAGGTTTATAGTTGGGTAATGAATTTAGCCTCCTATAGCAGAGGAGTTGTTTTTGTTGTATATATTATACTCCTCTTATTTTCATTCCCCGCGTGACCTCTTGTGCTGGGAGCCACCTTGTGTGGAAAAGCCACAGTTGTTCATTAGCTAGTTGGTGAAACCTTCTGGAATATGCAGATTGGTCGCTATTCGCGGAGTGGTGGGTCTGGTAGCTATTATAGTGTGTGTTCATGTTGGTATGTACGTGTCTAGGGACTTGCGAGTGAGTTTCTCATTCCGCTCCAGCGGATCGACCGGTTTTTGCCGTATTCCATCTATTGGGGTCGGTTCCTTTACAAACAGACCAATTTTCACTTCACTTAGGTCATCCCTATACATCATAGAAACGATTCTCGGCCGAATTAAAAGATAGATTTCTCAATTCAATCACCACCTTTTGTATAGTAAGTAAAGTAAAGTTGAAAGTAAAGTAAAGTAAGTAAAGTTGAAAAAAACAAAAAAAAAAACAACCATCTCAGGCTGGATTTTTGTGTGCCGCTCCCAGAGTCGCGGACTTCATCTACAGTCCTCTAGAGGGAAGGTCAAAATTCGTTCTGCTGATTTGGCTTTTGGCTACTCATTGCTTCACCCCCTTGAGTTGAGAGGGGATCGACAAACGCCCCAACGCGGCCAAATGTTACCCGCGGGCGGTCGCAAATCCAACCTACCACTTCTCTGATCGCATAACTTCGGTGATCACACTGGAACCGGTTTATTGGTTAGCTATGTGCGATAAGTACCAGTTTTGTTGTAGTACCAATTTATTAATTATTATTAATCAACTTTAATTTAAGAAAATATAATGTTGTGGGGTTCTTTGAGGGGTGAAGAAGCTGTTAATGGCGACTTCATTTGTATGAATTATTACTAAGCGCTTTCGACTTTGGTCATTATATAAATGGTACAAGAGGACAATAGAGTCAATGGTATAGGTATGTGATGCATGTGTCTGTATATGTAATAAATCACATAAATGAAGTCGCCATTATAGCTTCATCCCTCAAAGAACCCCACAACAAATATACATACAATGAGAAAAACCAACATATAAAAAAGGAATGTATTATGGTGAAATCCATAAATTACAAGGCTCTACCTGATTTCTAGTTTTTGAGATACATTTGATTGAGAACATGTTTGGAATAATCTGAGGATCATTATCCAACTTTGATCGGGGCATTCCGATTAACTGTTAGAAATAAGGTGTGAATTCGGTAGAAAGAGGCTTCATATAATTTAGATCTTCGTTCGACAAGGCTTCAACTGCAGGCTCGACCCTGGTTTGAAAAGCTTCCAACTAACTGCAGCATTACATCATATAATACATAGGTAAAAGCATTGAGTGATGATGACTTTCCCTGTGAGGGAGAGACAGAATTTTTAATTATGTCTTTAATCGGCTTTATGACCCAGAAAAAGCCGATTATTCATTCTCAAATCGGATTTGAAATGTACCTTGTTTGTCCGACAATCTGGCGGTCCTGAATCATTTTTCTGATGAGCGATTTTTCGCTCTTCCTCACTAGTGAGTGGAAGAGCCTATTGTTATCTATCTGGGTCGGAGGAGGACAACACTCAACCGAGAGAAAAAATAACATGTAAACATTCTTTTCAGACCACCAAGAACCCAAATCCGTGAAAAAACACATCTTAGGTGAATGTCTGTGTGTGTGGGTGTGAGTGTGTCTAAATCTTGTGTGCGCTCCCCAGGGCTTAGTTCTCAAGCGATT
>JAEMON010000006.1:12725118-12760165 GCA_030264115.1 Lygus lineolaris | reverse complement strand
CGAAGATTTGATCGGATGCACTGTCACACGCCCTTTGAGAACTTGCTTAATTTCATAGATTTACTCAGTGTTTTAGTTTTGATTGTGTCGATCTCAATCTCCAGTTGATTGACTCGAGCACGTTCCTGTAGACCAGCGTCATTAGCTTCCTTCAAAATTTCACATAAATTGGTAATGATTTTTAATAACTCACTAACTGTGTTATGAACAGCAGGCGAATTACGAAGCTCTGGAGTGTTGTTGACAAATTCTTGTTGTTGATTTGCTTTGGCTATAGCGCTCGCGATATCACTTCGGGGGCAGTGACCTCCATTCCGCAAACGCGCGAAAACACTCGCGGAAACAACTGACATTCGTTTTTTTTCGCTCTCCGATGTTACCTCTTCGGCAGTTCGAACGAGACTGATCCAAAAATGAAATTAGAAGTATCTTGAAAACTGTAAGTGGGACGATAAATTGAAAAAATGGAAAAATTCTAAGCTTATTTCCCAAAAATGGCCTTTTTAAGTTGTGCCTCTTTCATTCTCGGGGTGCGATATATGCCACTGGAGGGAATCATGAAGAATGGATGTCAATCGGTTAAAATTATTACACAGCTCTACATAAAAAAAGGAAGGTCAGTGACTGGAAAAGCGGCAGTAAATCTTTGTTTCCGACGTCACTTAACCCAGAAATTAAAGCAGTTTTTCTGGGTTGCGTAATATTTCTGAGTAATAGCTCACACACCTATCCTGACGATTAAAAACTGCCACTAATGGCCAAAGGGTCAACAAAATCCTTGAACATAAACGGATTTTCATCCGACAAAAATAGCGTTTTTACACATTTGAATTGAAGTTCCTTAGCGAATGTGATATGTGACATTGGGTTGTTTCATTGATAAAACTCGACAGAGGAGATCCTAACAAATCATTTGATACCAAAAATACGCATTTCCGAAAAATTGCAATAAGGTTATTTTTACCTTATCAATATCTGTGTTGCGTCAATATTTTGTCTGAAACGTGAGAAAATTCGATTTTTTTAATAAAATTTCTTAATGTATCTCAATATGAGTTTTTTCAAGTCAAATTCAGAATTTTACAAACCAAATTCAGAATTTTTCAAACCAAATTTAGGATTTTCCCAAACCAAATTCAGAATATTCCAAACCAACTTTTCAAATTCTTATATTTTTTTAAAACATTTTATAACATAAATAGTGGAAATCTTCAAAAAATTGTAAATGCTAAGTTCTGAGTTTGGTTTGAAAAATCCTGAATTTGACTTGGAACATTCTGAATTTGACTGGGAGAACTTTTACTAACATGTAGGTGCTGTGTCGTGTGTGTCCACAGGGTTTCTAGCGTTGATGGGGAAAATCAGGGAATTTGACAAATCAGTAAA
Organism: Lygus lineolaris; assembly: GCA_030264115.1. Lineage (NCBI taxonomy): Eukaryota > Metazoa > Arthropoda > Insecta > Hemiptera > Miridae > Lygus > Lygus lineolaris. Next base: position 12,758,779 of record JAEMON010000006.1, on the reverse strand, counting down.
TCCCTCGGTAAATCCTCTTTTGTGTAACTTTGTTACAAATCTACCTTCCGACCTTCCTATAGGATCTTTTTTCTCTGGTTTCTTATACGGTTTTTGAAGTACTTATACGTCGGTAAAGTTATGGTTACCTTCGATCTGTCTTCAGAACATCTGAAGTTGGGTTTGTGGTGAATTTGTGTGCTGAGCTTCCGAACCCGCGAAAATCCGTTCGTGCGAGTCTTGGATAGCGTTGGGTGTTGTGATTAGGAAGCCTTCACTAACTTCACCTGGATCTTATTTATCACTTAAGAAACTGCCTTGATTCACGCGAACCTCCTTCCTATTCCTCGTGCGATAGTGAATTTCTCTATTCCTTCCTCTCATTGTAGTTCGGAACGCTCAAAATCATTGCAATTCTGCCCCATCGCTCTCAATTATTGTGATGGAGTTAGCGGAGAATCCCTTCAATATAGCTCGAAATTTTGCTAATTCATCATCATGTCGATGGTTATTCCAAATTTTGTACAAAGCGGGAATTCCAACATCATCCATATTAAAAGAAGGATTGCACAGATTCTCGTTTAAAAGACAAAGTTTCAATGAATGGGGTGTACATTTTTTCCTTTTTACAAATAAAACCTTCGGACATTCTGTGCTGTGTTGGTACGTAGCTGGTGAAACGTTAAATTCACAAAATCTGCGTGGGTAGGAATTTAGCAATTTGGCCCTCAACATCTGATTCAGTTCCCCCTGAAAAACACTTGGTACCAATTCAGGTTCAAATTACAAGACCAATTTTCGGTAAGTTCCAATCGTCAGATACCCCTCATGTAGCACCTTTTTGGAAAGCCCTCACTGAGATCTTTCAAAATAATTTAATTTATTTAAATTAGTTTAAAAGTTCGTTCTCAACTGGCCTATACCTATTACCCTCAAACTTCCATCAAGCCATACAACTTTCATCAAAACAAATGTGAAGTATCCGAAACCTATACATACCTCTTCAGGTTCCCTACTTCCCATTGGATGGAAATGGTGATGTTATTGCCTCCTTAACAAATTACCTGTGCTTCTTCGTATCATCCCTGCCCATGATAACCCCTCATCTGCCCCCACTTTAATAATTCATCGGACAACGAACCGCTTTGCCCCTCAAGTTACTTCTGGATTCATGGGCTCACCAAGTGGAACTTATTCCATCTCGTCCTCCCTGAGGTGCCCTGTACCCCCTTTCCCCTTCGTGGACTTTGATGACTCCTCCCTCACTCAAATCAGTTAATATTTCACGAACTCCCCTCCCACGACGTGCTTTCCTCGACACTTTTTGATTTCCCATGTGATGAATATCGTCGTTTCTAGGGCCTGTCGTTTTCGTTTTCCTTTCCAGTTCTTTTGGATGACTCAAATTTAATGAAAAGCACATGAAAAACCTTTAAATTATTTGGTTCCTGAATTCGGTTTGAATGTTCATTCACTTATGTTTACTTTACTTTCTGTTAAATTTTTTAAGAGTAGCCATCTTACCTTCCGTAAGTGAGTAGAAAGCTTACCGTATAATAATGAAGGTTTTGCTTCCTTCCTAGCCTTATATTCATCGAGCTGAAAATCCGAAAAAATTTCAACATGTCAATAATATTATAAGAAAGGATGAGTTCGTTGGCCAGAATTTTTGGATTACTCCAAGGGTTCAAATTTTGAAAATTTAGAGTCAAAAATCGCTGAAAAACGGATTTTTTTTGAGGTTTTTTGTGTAAATTACCATCTCAAACCTAGGAACATATATATGGTATATTTGGAATCAGTGTGAAATTTCTTATAAGAATCTACCACCAAATCGGTTAAAATGATTCTTTTAGAAGCTATCGACTCATGCTGCATGAATGGGACTTTTTCTGATTTGTTTTCTATCTTCAACACTGTCTAACGTGTTCCACCATCGAAAATTGAGAACACAGAACATTCTCAATATCTATGTTCTGTGTGTTACTTACACGTCGTTGTTCCTGCGTTTTATTATACAATTCGCCTTTGGGACTAGATAGGTTGATTGGAAATCGTTCGAGGCTCGGATGATACGAGCACAGATAAATAAACTACCTCTTAAAATTTAACTAGATTTTCGCATCAAAAGTATTCGAGTAATTACCCGGCTTACGTTCATCCCTAATTAGTGGTGAAACGTCGAGTTGAGAATTTACTCCGTGGCTTGACTTTCATGTGAAATCGTTCGAGCGAGGTTTTCAAAGGTGTACGAGAGAGTGCAAAGTTCTTCCGACCACTCCACACCTTTTATTACGGGGCTTAAGTACTAATGGCTGCCACTGTGAGCGCTAATTACTTGGGCACTTCACGCGCTCGAGCGCTGCTGCGATTCTTGTTGGATTCCGCCTGATATTCAAGTTTCTCGCTATTTGTAAGGATATTTTCGTACCTACTTTGGTTTCGTAGGCGTTGAGCGCATAAATAATTATCTCTAAAATCCTCTCTCATGACACTCTGGATTACATGAATAAAAAATAAAAATTGTTATTTTTAAAGTTGTTCTGGGTTCAGACAGATATGACACCTTCTTCTATTTTTCCGAAAATCTCTGTGAATTGCAACAATTGCAATTAAAATCACTAACAATATTTCCTGCAATTGTGTGATGAGTTGGTACAGAAAATTATCACTATTACAACAACAAAAATTGGTACCGAAAAAATGTCTCACTAAAAAATGAGGAATAAGTATGGTTCTGAAACACGTAATTTTATTTATTTTTCATTATGTTTGTGAAAAGCAGTAGATTCAATAATGAGAATTTGGAGGCCAACAAGATTTTCAATTTTGAAGGGATTTTTCGAAGTTGGCTCATCTATGACGTCAAATTGAGTAATGACGTCACAGGGGGAGCAAACTTCCAAAAATCAGAGGAGGAAGGCTACTTATCGTAAGATGGTGTGGTCGGCTTTAAAATTCTCAGAATGAAATCTTCTTTCAAAATTATAAAACCATCACGTCAGTGTTGGTGATGGTTGAAATTTCTTTGGAAAATCGAACAATAATGAATTTTTCACAAAGCAATGTATGACAGAGGGTGGTGGGGAAAAATGATTTCACTTCAGTCCACTTTTCCCTGAAAATGAGCTTGAGGTGCCATCTTGTAGGACTTTGAGAGCACTACAACATTCATTAGCCATCAAGTGGAAATGACGACTTGAGTCCTTTGAAATACACTAAAAAGATTCTTCGTACTGCGGAAGAACGTCACGAGTCCGAGAAGAAACTTGGGAAGAACGGCATCAGGCCACTTGTCTTTACCTTACCCCACATCGAATATCACTATTAGTACAAATTATGTTTACTAGTACAAATTATGTTTACTACTCGTACAAGCTGAATTTCGTTAATTTTAATATCCATGTGTTTTTGAATTCACAATCCTTATATCTCACAACAGTGTACAATATACAATCCGTATACCTACCTATAACGAATCAGTAGCTAGAAAAGGAGCTAATGTTTGCTCCATGACGTACTTACCAGTTCTTGATGTCGTGAGTGATGACGATTGCGAACGACCAATTGTCGGCTGATCACGGGGGGGAAAATGTCATGAATCCATGCTTTTTTGGGCAAAATTTTAAAATTTAGTTTATTTATATTTTTAAAAAAAGTCTGTCTTACAGACACTTAGGGATCATTCATAATGATTATTGTGAAATGAGTTTCAAAGTATGCTATTCAATAATATATTGATAAATTTATAGAATCGAGTGGTGTTGTTGACGGATTAACATTGCAGCTGTGCAAGAAGACTATCAACTTTTCTTCTAACTTCGACTTTCAATCTTGGGCTAGTTTTTTCAATAGTTCATCGAAACGTGCCTACCGCAACTGAATCTTTTCTGAGAATAATTTCGTTGGTCTTTCAAATGAGCCTTGACGTCGTCCAACACATAGAGGGGTATGTGATAAGGTACTTTTTCTAAAAGTACTACATTTTCCCAAAAAATTTGTAGATTGATAATCTGTAAAAAAACTAAAAAAAAACGCAAGTTCCGTTCAACTTACGTTAAGATACGTTACCAAGTGCGTATCCAGTACTTCTCAGGATGGTTAGGGAGGCGGAAATTGGCAGCATGTGGTGTGGTGTGATGTGTACTGAATTCATAGCTTTCCAACGAGCGGTGAACGATTTTTCTTTGGTAGAAAATAAGGAAGTTGTATTCTCCCTAGTAACGATTGGTTGTACGTGAAAAGCATTAGAAAACATCTTTTGTATCGGACGGTGGGACGAATTCCACTGAAAAACCCGCCCATTCGAATGAAAAACACTCATTTTAACCGTACAGTCTGTTGATAAACATGTTTATGATTACGATGAAGGTTTTCGGGTGTTTTTGAAAGTACCTGAACCATGTTCCGAGTAGTGAAAATTGGCAATTTTTATTTTTCTCAAAATCAGCATTAAAGGACTGAGTTTGTTATTCCCCTGCGTCCTTCAGAACAATCGATCAATAATAAATTGGTCACAATGACATTGTATGACAGGTACTAACTACACGTTATTATATTTTTGTGTCAAGAGTAGTAAAGTCCTAAATCTAAAGTACCTAAGTCACGGTTAAATCTACATTGCACTAGTTGTTTACGCTTTTGTGAGTTGGTAGAAATAGGTTTTCCAAGTCAAATTCAGGATTTTCAAAATCAAATTCTGTGAAGGTAAAGGAGTTGTCATTCCGATTTTCGAGGCGAAACTGTACTTTATGGGGAGCTGGTTTACCCCCTCCATCATGGCAATTCAGAATTTTCCATTTCAAATTCAGTTTTTAGCGAATTTTCGAAGTAAAAAAATGAGGCTATTGAAATGGCTTAAAAATGTTAGTTACGCAAATTTTTGAAAATGTTCTTCATGGAAATCCGTTTCAGACCATTCTAAAACGATTCCCGTCATTCCAGAAGATATCTGAACCTGGAATCTATCTAAAAAAAAATATCCCCAAAAAATCATATATATCTATCATAATCATAATATTATATATATGTATAATATTATTATAATAATATTATATAATATAATATTTGTCACTCCAGACGATATCTGACCCTGGGATGGAGATTTAAAAAAAAAAAAATTAAATGTCAATAACATCAAAAGAAAGGATGAGTTCTCGTTGGCCAGAATTTTTGGAGTACTCCAAGGGGTCAAATTTTGAAAATTTAGAGCCAAAAATCGCTTAAAAAACGTGTTTTTCAAAGTTTTTGGTGTAAATTACCATCCTATACATAGGAACATACCTACGGTATAATTCGGAATCCGTGAAATTCCTATAAGACTCACCCACCAAATTGGTTAAAATCATTCTTTGAAAATTCGCTCATCAACTCATGCTGAATGAATGTCAGGAGAAGGTTTTTATAAAAGAAAATCCGACCTTAGGGCTCTGTTTTCAATATTTACGTAGGTACTTAGATAAATGCTACCTATGAAATTTTGAAAAAAATCTGAATTTGGAATAAAGAATTCCGAATTTGGTTTGGAAAGTTCTCTACCTATTTTTTTTGTTTTTTGGAATATTTCGTATTTATTTTGGAAGATTCTGAATTTGACTTGGACACCCTATATATTCATTGTGTGATTTAACATTATTGTAATCAATACCTAATTGATCCTCACTCGCTTCGTTGTTGCCTCTAACCAGTAGTGTTTTGGTTTTGTTTTGTTCCTTCGCCGACCGCCAGGATGCAACGAAGGCTCGCCCCGCCTGGAGAGCCCCCCGCCGCCCCCGGGAGAGCTGGGACTCACCCTTTCGGAGCTGCCGGAGCCTCCCATCCCCGTCTCCGAGATCGGCCCCATCCCGCCCCCGCCCATGTTCTCCAACCTAGCTCTCCCCCCGTCAGACCTTCCGGACTACTCCTACGGAGGTACGTATGTGTCAGAAGGAGGGCCCAGTCAAAATGCCTGAGTCAAATTGACGCACAGTCTGGATTTATCCGCGGTCCTCGAGTTTCAAGGGGACCTTGAAACTCGAGGACGGTCTATAAATCCCGCCCTAAGTGCTGCAGAGTCAAAGTGCTACAGAGTCAAAACGCTATAACAAGCCAAATTTAATGAAAAGTCTCAAAAAAATTAAAATCAAATTGTTTTTAGATACTCTTACTATAACCTTATTACTACTTGGACTAATAAGTAGAAAAAGAAGATAACCACCCCTAACCATTTTACCAATGTAGAGTATTATTCAAACTGTTTCCCGTTAATAATCTATCGATTTCGAATCGGTTTTCGGCATTCTTACTATTGTTCGATTCTGAGGAGCCGTCAACTATTCAAATTTCAAATTCTAAATTTTAAAACTTTCTTAATTATAAACTTGGATAGTGCATTGCCATTGGGATTTTAAAAAGAAGAAGATTACGAAAATAGATAAAATTGGTAAATTTTCGGCTGGGAAAAGTTTGGAAAACTGTTCAACATCCCTCGGGTACTACCTTAACTGAAAGAACTTAAATTCTTTGTTGATAGCGATTCACTCGGTCTCATTACATACTTCCTACCAAGTATGGAAGGTTTGAGATTCATTTAGGGCGTTACATTAGTATCAACACACCCCGAATAAACTAAAAGTGAAATACAGTAAATTGAGTCCATTAAACCAAATCCAAAATTCTATAGATTTCACAGGGGTGAGCTCCTATTTCGGTACGTCGTACGTGTTTTCTACATCATGGAATTTTCGACACGTAGAAATTAGGTTGAATTTATTGTACTGTAAAAATATGACCCTCTATGCAAGTTTAAACTCCTCAACAGAGTTATCATCAAGTGAAGGGAAATTTAGGGGGGAGATCTGCGCAGTGTGGCCAATCTTTAAAATGTCCTTATAAATTGTATCGCCCTTATTGGTTCCCCCTGATTTATAAAAAGTACGAATTACAGTTCGATGAGACTTTGGAAAGTAAATTCCCCCAAAAAATCAGCTCCAATAGGGTATGCGCATGGGTAGGAATTTTCTGTTTTTTACTTCAAATTCGGATCTAGCCCCCTCGAAATCCATCAAGTTTTCAGTGGAAAGAGAGCTTGTAACGTAATAGATTCTTAGAGTCCCCCCCCCCTCGGTAGCAAGCTCTAAAAAACCATTAAACTTTAAACTATCAAATGCGTCAGTTCTGAAAAATACAATTATATTGTTATCTTGGCCTAACTAGGGCTGGAGGAGTCAAAGTCACTCTTTCTTTCAACTTGTTTTTGCCCTAAGTCAAAGTCGTTTCGAAAACTGTTTGATTGGTTTCAATAAGTGCATCAATTGCCAATCCCAAGAGGTTTTGACGAATATTCCGAAGGAAAACTAATTTTCTTCGTACGAAAAATTAATTTCATTTTTCGACTCTGGCGATGTTTGACGAACCTTCCTTATTCTTCCTAATCACAGCTTTTTACTGCTTTTTTCCTGTATTAGTTAGCTGTCATTTTTCATTCATATTTAGAAGTTGTTCACTCTAGTTTAGATGCTTGCTATTATTTTAAATAATTTTTTTAAACATGTTACTGCCTGTTATAGAATATTATTCTCGTACGACTTTGCATTCAATATATACGATCCGTCAAGTTTATTGTTATGTCATCGTGGTACTGTATTTCATATTCCTAGGAAAATGTTACCTACTCTCAGTTTTACCATACCTAATTTGAATGTTAGATACACCCACACAAATTAAACAAAACTTACTTCGAACTCTTGTATTATAATTATGAAGATAATATTTCTGTTTAGTATATTTCTATTTATATGGTGTTGTTTTGAAAAATGACTTGGTGCCACCTAGCCATAGTGGTTGTTGTTTAATAAATTACAAGGATCTGTTGGGGTAGTGTGACCTGGAGGGGGTGAGGGGGGTGTACATCCGAATTTCGTACTGTCCGTATTTCACTCTCTGCATATCTCGTACCGTATAAAGCCAAAAACTGCGAAATGTCCATATTTGTTCCTTTCTGTATTCGTTCATTCACCTCGGAAAGTGTTAAAAACAGGAGAAATTGAAGATCTGTTTCTACAATGAGCCCTGGTGGAGCTCGCTTGGGCTCATAATACGCGTTCCGACAAGCTTTCAGGGTTAAGACGCTACAAATCACTATTACGCTACTCAGCGGTTTATTATTTTCTGTATAGATAACCCATCTACAAAGATCCTATTGGTATAGTAACCACCTATCTTAAATATTTCGCGAGGTTTACAATCATTCTTCGGGGACAATGAGTACCGTTTTTCACATGAGTATTGACGCTGAATCGAGGGAAATAGTGTATTTTGGGACATAAAACCGCCTCCAACCCATATTTTGATGAACTAATGAATAATGCGGAACTTGAGGAAATGTATTAAACGCACGAAGGTTAGCAAAACATAGGTCGGAGGCGTTTATGTCCAAAAATGCTCTATTTCTCTCAAAAAATCCATTTTCTACCAGTCAAAATGATTCAAAAGTGTGACCATTCGATTCAGAGTCAAAAGTTACATAGAAGACGGCACCTCACTCCTCTAAACATGGTCAAGTCGAGTAACACCCGAACACTCGGTTTCCTTATGAAACCCACGTTTTTTGCATTCAAACGTGATTTTCACCACTAATTCGTACAGTAAAATGAAAAACAACCATATCGTTGTGAAGGTGAGGCTTTTGCGCTGTTTTAAGCTAACGGGCGACTGTTAACAAGCATAATTATCAGGGTTAATGAGCGTTTGAAAAAACAGGTAATTTCCTGGTTTTGACAAAATTCACTTTTTAAGGCACAATTCCCACCCTCCAAAACATTTTGAGAATACATCAAAGAGATGGAAAATTTAAGGATCTTTTCAACGGTGTGCTGATTCTTAATTTTACAATGCAAATTAAGGGAGTTGTGACCGTTTTAAGGACGTATCGTCGAAAAATGTAACTAAATCTTGAAATCAAAAAACTCACATAACAAGGGGTTTATTTAAAAAAAAAACTCCTGCTTAAAATAAAACTTCAGGAGTCTCTTTTTATTGAAAATGACCTGTCGAATCGATTCCTGTAGTTTCATGATTGATACACTCTGTATAGAGTACCGTGGAAGGGAGAGCTGTCTGTCGGTAGTGCTTTGAACTAAGTTTCTCACAACTCTTGTCACAACAGTTGTTTTGTCCGTCAACAGTCCCGTTTTGACCTTTCAACAGTAGTTTCCACGGGTTGTGGTAATTCCAAAGTTTGCTGAGGGGGGGACTAAGAGGGTAGCTCCAAAAAGTTTGTTGGAACAGACCTACTGGGGGGACCCATAACCTTTAATCTCCATGTTATCATCTATCGTCTAACTTATCGTTGTCAAATCGGAGTAAAGATGTGTACTAACGATACTCCTGTATGATTACAGAGTGCCACGACGGGGATGACTACTCGGACGGGGAAGGCTCGGATTGCGATGAGACGTCGTCGCTCCGACTCGGACAGCCAAACCCCACGATCGACACGAACCGCGTCGAGGAGATCCCCGCAAAGGAGCCCAAATTCCACGCTGTGCCTCTCAAATCCGCCCTCAAAAAACCCCCGACGCCCACCCAGGAGTCGCCCCAACCGCAGTACAAGTGAGTAGAGATCGGCAATGCTGTGCATTTTCTAGGTATAACAAGTTACAGTGAAACAGTGCCTTGATTGGCATTGGTTATTCCCCCCGGCTCCTTTCTTCTTTCTTAGCCAGTAGGATTCAAGTTCCCTTCCAACCCTTTCACTTTGCCTGCACGTGATTGGGTATTCCTCTCAGCCCCTTCACTTTCTTCGTGGAAGAAACGGTCGGCTGCGTGGTTATGTACTTGTTGGAAATTAGTCGGGATTCAGCCAGAAAATTCACTTTAGATAATTTTTTATTAGCGACGTTTCGGGTCGACACTGGACCCGTCTTCAAAACGTGTGAATGTTTTCAAAAAAATTTTTATTTTGGTTGCTCTTAGGTGCTTGAAGATGGGTCCAGTGTCGACCCAAAACGTCGCTAATAAAGAATGATCTGTGTGTTTTCTGGCGGAATCCCGACTGATTTCCAACAAGTTCACTTTCCTCGACCAATAGGATTAAAGTTCCCTTTCTCCTGTGACTACATAAGCTGTACTCTTTCTGATGTCCTTCAGTTATTGTTTGTTACTGATGATGACCTAACCGTCGGAATCGATTTAACTTTTAACTCATTATTTTCGTGGGAATGGACAACGTTTTTCATTAACTCCGAATTCTTTTTTATTGAAATGGGTTTTCACAACTTCATCGCAAGTGATTTAGTTCGACACAGTGGTACTGATACTGATGATTTTGTAGCAGGATGATTGGCATGTAAGGAAGAACCTATTCCTAACCTACTTCCATGGTGATTTTTCACCTTTCACCCTTTTTCAACAAGTTGCCACTTATTTTACATTCCTCATCCATCCTAAACGTAATAATCAATCAATCAAAAAACGTTATTGCCATTCAGATAATATATAAATCCGTAGCAATGGAGTCTCAAAATAACAAGGTTATACACCTTTACAAAGGGGCTGTATTATGATAGAAATAGGAAATTAAATTAACAAATAAAAATAACTTTCATCTTCTTGTTGGGTAGTAAATTATTGTGACTAAGTTAATGCAGTACAATTTGACAATAATATAATCACAATAATTGATACAAACAATAATAATTATTGTATACAAACAATAATATTGTATAGACCATAATCCATCCATAATCCATAATATTGTTGACTGAAAATATACTATGTCGAAAGTGCAGTACTGATAGTAAAAGTTGGGCTCACACTGATGTTATCAGATCACGGTCTCGCCAGGTTCTTTTGAGGGAAAGTAAAATTCTATCAGCAGTTAATTTATATTAAGTTATTTATAATTAGAGCCATAAACTGGTTGTGTTGCAGATAAGGTACATTTATAGGAGGTAGAAGAAATTTTAGTCAGGCCACTGCAAGCATTGGGTACTCAAGCAGCAGGTGGATAATTGAGTCCTTTTCCTCCCATAATTGCATGAAGGGCAAAGGTTGTTGGGATCAGGTTTTATCCTCCGAGCAGCAACCTGGCGTTATACCAGCCTGTAAGTCGGAGTTGGTATGGGCAAACAAACGGGATCTATTACCGGGACTATTATCCAGATCTGATTCACTTCACTTCACATTTTGGGAAAAAGCACGAAAGCAACCTAAACAGTGATCACAGATAGGTACTACCTAGGTATAGTACCTACTAAACTGTTTTTTTTTTTTTTTTTGCCTTTTTCTTTTTTTATAACACCAACTTTACAACTTATTAGCAAGGTTTCGAAGAATAATGTACGTATTTTTTCGGAAAGAATGAAAAATAACTGTTATTTTCTGATTTGTATTTTTAAAATTAGCCGTTTAGAAAGAATTGAAATTGAAGGTTAATTTTTGGTATTTTCCTCATAAAATAAAAATTAACTGTTGTTTAAAATTTTTATTTTTCAAAACAAAATGAAAATTTGATTTGATCTTTATTTTTTTAATAGAGAAATAACTGTTATATTTGATTTTGATTTTTTTAAGATGAAAAAATAACTGTTATTAGAAAGGCTTTGTTATTAGGAACATGTTATCAGTAACTTGTTATTAGGAAAAATTTAGGTAGAGTACACTGCTGCTACTGTTGTAGAAGGTGATTGGGAGTACTGCTACTCTGCAGTAATTATTCACCTGTGTGTTATCCTGGTTATTTTATCCTGTGAAGTGAATTTGGTCCCTTGTCTTCAAGTGAGTCATTCCTTCTTCATTCATCTTCAGGGGCGAATACCGGCCTACAGTGGTGCCAAAAATGGTTATTTTCCGGGCAAAACGAAGCTACGCCCCAAATTTTGAATGTATAGGAAATTTACTTTTTTCCCTTTCAAATTTGATTTTTCCCATCCAAAGTTACTGTCTTCCCGATCAAATTTAGTTTTTCTCCAATTAAATTCAAGGTGTTTAGCAGCCCATATGATACGACCTACCTTGAATTTGATAGGGAAAAAACTAAATTTAAATGAGAAAAAACTGAATTTGGTTGGGAAAAAATCAAATTTGGCTGGGAAAAACACTAACTTTGGGAGCTGAAAAGATAAATTTGACTTGAAATTAATTTAAAACGCGATTCGTATTGTAAATTTAGTTCGGTAGGTACTACAGTTTTTTAATCTCCGATTACTCCGTATTCGACCTCGCCATGCTCTTTTAATCTCAATGAATTTTTAAAGAGTTAATTATTAGGATCGACCGTCATCATGCCTCCGCTCCTTGTAATACTCATCCTCCCCCACAGTTGCCCCCGCCTTGTTGGTTTAGTTCGTGCTATTTCTGCTCATTTACATGAAAATTTGTCTCGTATCCTATTAACTCGGTCCATTGTGTAACATCGTTTTGAGATTATCGCTGATTCCGCCCACCTCCGTTTAGTAGACGCCGAGACGCGTTCCAAACGACTCCGTCTGTTTTTGTATGATCTTGTGTAACTCGCTGTGAAAAAATTCCATCACGAGGAGAACGTATCGTCGAATTGTGTTTACTGTAAACATCGAAATTTGTGGATTTTCATTGAACGATTGTCAACGTGTAGCTCCAAACGTGTAAGTAGTTTCGAGGAACTTAGCATAATTTTTATCATTTAATAATGATTAACAGGACGGTTTTTAATTTTTTTCGCGAAGTAGAAAAGCGTTACGGAGAAAATATCTGATGATTTTCACGTACAACCAACCGTTGCTAGGAAATATAACTTCCTCATTTTCCATCCCATAAAAACCGTTGACCACTCGTTGAAAAGCTGTGAATTTATTACACATCCACACCACATCTCATCCTGCCAATTTCTGCTCTGAAGAAGTCCAAATCGAAGACCTACCCGAGTGTGACCAGGTGATTGTGTTTGTTTGTATTTGATGGAAGGATGAAATGTTCGTTGTTACGATTCGGAGTTGAATGGCGTAAAATTAATCATTATTAAATGATCTGACTGTAGATCCTTAGGTCTACCGACTGGTTTTTTTTTTTTTTTTTTTAATTTTTTTTTTTTTTATATATAAAGCTGTTGGTTGTTAAGAGTGTCGAGAACTTGCGAAATGAGGAAGGAAACTAGCACATTCTACAGATCATGGAGAGAGTTTTCTACCCTGCTTTATCGCACCGCCTATTGTCAGCTATAGGTATCCATAACAACGCAGCGCAGTGCGCAAAAAAAGTCATTTAGGGGTATAACATTTTGCTTCCTCACTACCGAAGGTAGGAAGCTATGTATTCGTGCAGAAAATGAAAACAAAATCGCTGAAATGTTCACTAACTGATTCTATACACCCATGTTGCAAAAGAGAGGAAGGTATATCTACTGCCCACCCAACTCGGCAGATATTTTTCATGGACAATTTCAACACAAAATTTGACCTTATTTTTACACTTTTACCTAACTTCAAATTAAAAATGCGCTCAAAATTGCAAAAAGGAGCAAAATTTTCCAAGATCGAAAAATGGACATCTTGCCTAGCAAAATCAGAATTTCCTCCGAACACCGCCAATAAGGTACTCACTCAAATAGCAAACATTAGCGGGAAAACAACATAATTTCCTCCCAATTTGTTACAATTGAGCACTTACAATGAGGGTATTTTGGAATCCTTGGTGATCTACTTTCCACCAAAATACCAAAAAACTTCTCGGAAAAAGCCACTATCGAAAATCGAAACCACCAAAATTGCATATTCGCCTTACGGCCTGCGAGGGGACGGGTTATTATATTATGTAGGTAGGTATATGATTGTGTGAAGATTATCATAAATCAGTTATAGGTACCTACGATAGTATATGACCTTCAAAATTTGAAGTCTAATCAACTTTCTGAATATATTCAATTGAATTAATAAGCGTACCGATTTGACCTATTTTGGTAATGCGTAAGAGTACTCGTAGGTGCTTGTAGTGTTTGGTGCCGACTGTCAACAAGCTGTCACGATAGTCGCACCGTAATGACATTTGGCACCAAAAACTCTACCACGCATTTTGGGAGTCTACCGAGTCTACCTCAAAATTTCTTATACATTTGGAGCGTATCTTCGTTTTTCCCGGAAAATATCCATTTTTGGCACCACTGCGGGCCGGTATTCGCCCCTGAAGATGAATGAAGGAGGAATTACTCACTTGCACAGATGGGACCAAATCCACTTCATAAAGGATGAAATCACCTATTACTGGAGAGTAGCAGTACCCAATCACCTTCTACTGCAGTACCGCAACAGCAGCACCGCATATACAGAGGGAAGGTCGAAAGCCATGGAAGTACGAAGTGTTCCTAATAAAAAATTCCTAATAACGAAGTCTTCTAATAACTGTTATTTTTTGATCGGAAAAATCAAATGAAAAATAACTTTTTTTCAATTGAAAAAATCAAAATCAAATCAAATGTATATTTTTGGTCAAAAAATAAACATTTTAAATAACAGTTAATTTTTATTTTATGAGGAAAATACTGAAAATTAGGTAACCTCTAATTTCAATTCTCCCTAAATGGCTAATTTAAAAAATAGAAATCCGAAAATAACAGTTATTTTTCAATCCTTATCTAATTGCGGCCGGCAACGTGGCAACAAAACACAAACAGGGGGGACAGTCATGCAAACAAAACGAATAAAATACTACTCGAATCCGAGTCTCAGGTTTGGAAATAAACCGTTGTGTAATAATTTACAGAGTTTTGCATGGTAGACAGACATTAGCCAATCACGAATCTCAAGATAGTGCGAAGAATTCAAATAGGTATAACTAACCAAATATTTATACGTGAATTGCGGCTGATAATATTCGTACGAGAAGGAATATATCGCGACAGTGTTCCTTCAACATTTTAATCATATTCAGTTGCAAGTGGTCAACCCAATACTCATTGGGTATTCAGCAGATTATTGATTAGTAAATCCTCTTTTCATTGTACTGATTTTCATTATTTCTTTATCCTAAGAGATTTTAGAGGGAAATTGAATAAGGGTAATACATAATAATTAGCTGAGTGGACATTTCTGTTGCCCACTTAGTGCCATCCAACAAGGATTGTTAGCACGAAAACTACCAAACCAGAAGAAGCAATTTTGTTTTCTTTTTTTGACGCTGCAGACGGCCGCCTCTCCGACCTAGGATATTACTTTGGTAAA
The DNA here is from genome assembly GCA_030264115.1 of Lygus lineolaris. Lineage (NCBI taxonomy): Eukaryota > Metazoa > Arthropoda > Insecta > Hemiptera > Miridae > Lygus > Lygus lineolaris. The sequence continues at coordinate 12,743,627 of JAEMON010000006.1, read as the reverse complement.
TTTGAATGTAACAATGCTAAATTCGCCTCGTCACACCACAATATTCATTAGTTATTGTTTATTGATAGCTAATGCATACCACAGTAATGTTCGTTTCACTCGACGTGTTTTAGACTACACTTCCCTAGCTTGTCATCGTAGGTGTGTACAATATTCCAATTTCCTTGATTTCATGACATGTACTATCCGAAATTACCATTGATGCACCAAGAAACCTTGGTACAAACCAATAAAGATGATCACTTCTTAGAATAAATATAAATACAATTTTAAACCCGAACTAAATCAACTTGTTATTGAGAATTCTTCAATTTATAAATTTTTGGTACCTACTTGAAAGAAAACTTAGGTACAAACCTTTACAGATTATCGCTTCTTGTATTAAATATATATATTTTTTTTTTTAATTTTAACTGAATCAACTTGTTATTGAGTCAGAGTCGTATGTTTTGTCCGCATATCCACACAAAAAATTCCAAACTTCTTTTTTCCTTTTTTAAAAAAAGAAAAATTTATTCTCGATAACAAGCCACTCCTTCTCATCTTCATGTTGGCACATACCTCGTGAATATCAATGGTTTATCCAATTATTGATAAGAAAGAAGTTGGAAGAAATTTACTCAAATATTGGAATATTGTACTATTCATCATTTACAACGTACTTTGCATTCATGTATCAAAATGTGTACTCATAAGGTTGTGCTCCACTAAATCACTATTTTTGCTGTCTAACAACCTTGCATCCGTTCCGAAGAGCCATTTCACTTTCCTCCTTGTTATGAAAATTCGAGTAGATGACTGTCAATTGTCTGCCAGAACTTTGATTTTATCGGTATCTGCGCTGGTTGATATGGAAGCAGAAAGCAAAGCTGGCCATATTGTGAGCCATGAAGCAATAAATACAATATTATTGAATTCGCAGGGAATTGGTAGCAAGACATCCTCATTTTGAATACCTACCTACTTTTCTTTTAAAGGGTAATTTTTTACCGTTTTCACTTTTATGCAGTATTTTGGTCCTCGATACTTTGTTTGCGATTAAGAGGAACCTCGTGACCTCAATATTTACGTCGTGAGAGCGTCCTGAAATCTTCGATTTCTGTTGGAGATCTTCGATTCCCTTCCAAAGGAGATCTGATTCGCACTCGTTAGGGGAAGTATCATAGGGGTTTGGAAAATGTCACATAGGTAATTTAAAAAAGCCCATTTCAATGGCGAAGTGTTTGGGGTTTTCTAAAAAGTTTAGAAAATGTCACATTGCCCTTTTCAAAAAAGTTAATTCATATTGTATATAGTATTTCCGGATTGAGTTAGACCTTTTCCACTTGGATTTAGACCTTTTGAGGTGAGAACCTATGTATAGCATTTCCAAACCTAATTGCACGTTTTCCAAACCAAATCAGACACTAAAAAATGAACTTGTACTTTGGCCATCCGTCTTTTGGGCAAATTGGTCCAATTGGAGCACTGGACTAATTTGGGAGTGTTAATCTTAACCATAGGAGATTCAGGGCTGATGTGCACCAAAATATTTCAAAAGATCAGCCAACAGCACTAACTGGCAAAACTTATTTAAACACCTCCAAATTGGACTAATCGGAAAATTTTGGTGCTTTTTGAACTCTCCAGTTGGGCATCTACAACTTTTGGGGAGGGTATAGCGATTTCATAGGTTCTTTATGGTGTTATACGCCTTTAAAAACAGGAGTAATGGACTTTCTACAAATGTTGAAAAACTAGGTGTTTTTTGACTGCCCATACAAATTAAATTAACTTCTCTTACATTTACTTCACGGCAACTTTTTCTATAGAATGCGTCGTTTTCGGGCTACAAGCCAAAAACTTAAACAAGTCCTAAAATTTCAAGGTTTATCGACTAGTTACCAAAGTTCTCCTCCTGGGTTTCGAGTTGGAAAACTTAGTTTCTCACCCACCGGAGATGCCTAACAATTATAAGAAAAAAAGCTTTTCCCAGAATTAATGCAAGTTTGACAATGTATGTATTGATTGGACTTTAATGAAAAAAATTACAAATTTTTTCAATGTAGAGTTTGATTTAGAAAATCTCCAATTTGAGTTGGAAAATGTCCACTTCGATTTGGAATTGTCCAATTTGGTTTGAAAAATGTCCAATTTGGTTTGGAAATGCTATAAAAAGGTCTACATCCAATTGGAAAAGGACTACATCTGTATGGAGAAAGAAGGCCTTAAACACATGTAGAAAAGGACTAAACCAATGTGGAAAAAGTCTAACTAGATTCGGAAATACTGTAACGAGTGTGCTCAGTCATGAATGTTTCGATAGAATCAAACTTGACCAATATTTCAAAAATAGGTACGCACATTTACCAAACATTCTCTGTTGTGGCTTAGCCTTTCACTGAATCATTCATCCTCATAGATCATCTGCCTTGCACTGCTTTCTGCTTGCATGATAACGCTCTGAATATAGTAGAAAATGTCTGGTGATGGTTCCAGCTTCATTTTCACAACGTGTTACAGCAAAAAAAAAGCAATGGTATAAAATAGAAATATCTAGGCGAACTCACATTTTGGTTCACTATGTTGTACCTAATCATGACGAGGTACCTGTTTTTACGATGAATTATATTACAATATAAAAATGTATTTTGATTGGTTTCAAATTTGGATACTTTTCAGCAAGCGACCGGTGAGATTTGGGCTCGCGTTGACGAGTACGATCGAAAACAAAGAGAACACGAGGCCATCAGATGACAACGACAACAGCAGCGATTCTTCAGGTGATGGACCAGTGCTCTACAGGGATGACGACCCCGATCCCGAAAGTGAGTGAATTTTACTCCAACTAAGACGATCGGGCAATCAACAAACTATCATTCAATCCTGCAGGGGGGATGATTTTCTCAAAAACAAGGCTTGATGCAGTTAATCTTGAAGCTGGAGCCCTAGGTAACCGCCCCGACCCATAGTGGCTCATAATAGTTGGTTTTTGGGCAAACAAAATCGTCCCCTCCCGTCGTATAGGAATTTTGCGCTGATTCCGAATATACCTCATGTTCCTATACCTTGAATAAGTAATTAGCTGCGATATATTGATTAAAAAAAACTCTAAAATTCACGTTTATGTCCATTGGAACTGCCCAAAATTGGTTTTGAATGAGAAACTCTGTCTCTGTTTGGAGAATTCTGCGTCAAATGAGACCAACGCCAGCTCATCAGCACAGTAGCCATGATTTTTGGCGATTTTCTTGACTTTTTCCGTCGGGAACACTGAAAAAATCGAGAAAACGGATTTTTTTGTTGAAAAATCAACAAAAATCATTTGTACGGTGTTGGTGAGCTGGCGTTAGTCTCGTTCGACGCAGATGTCTCGGGCCAACTTTTCTTTCAAACAAAACCAATGTTGGGCACTTCCAATGGTCATAAACGTGAATTTTCTTGGTTTTTCCAAGATATCGCTGCTATTTACCTATTCTAGATATCGGAACATGGGGTACCTACATTCGGAATCATCGCAAAATTTCCTATAAGACGGGAGGAAATTTTAATGTCCAAAAAACTCCTATTTTGAGGCACTGTGCGACCTCTCAGTCTTGAACTATCAACCAATCAGTAGACCAGTGGCGGAAGAGTTTCTTTAAGACCACAATCCCGATATTGCTGACTCGTCGAGTCTGTGGTTAATTTAAATTTGGTTGGAAATGTGTAAAACAATTGGTAACTCTCCAGTGTTGTTGAGGAAAGAGTGTTTTGTTGGAAATGGCATTAAAAAAATCGGTAGTTGAAGAGACTGGGGCTTTGTTAGGAGGGGGTGCTTGTAGAGAGCTTCTAATACTTTCTTTGTGAGTTTCCCTAGTTTTTCGTTGGAATATTTCACTCTATCTGTTTTGTCTGAACGACACACAGCTGACAATGGCGAACCATTCTTCCAACCTTTGAGTATAGATAGATGGAGGGCTATTGCTGCTAGTTCGAATTTAAAGAGGCCATTTTAACATGATGGCCGCCACCGCCTTGATTGGTTTCGAAGGAGGTCCCTTCTCCTCCGGATTCAAGCTGCATTCACACTGTAAAGGGGACCTCTTTCGGAACCAGACAGTTGTATGGTTTCCCGTTGTCCCCTTCGTTGAGAAGATAGGCAATAGCCCTCCATCTATCTACACTCAAAAGCTTTGAACTTACGAAGTTTTTACTGACGTTTAAGGCGGGATTTATAGACGGTCCTAGAGTTTCAAGGAGACCTTGAGATGTTCTTCTCGAAATTTTGAATACGGATTCCGCTTAAGGAATCCTTGAAAACCATCTCAAGGTCTCCTCGAAACTCGAGGACCGTCTATAAATCCCGCCCTTAGTTTTGTTCCTTTGTTGTCCCTCATTTGAGGTTGACCAGTAACTTTATGGTGACGTAATATGTCGGGAATAGGGTCAGAACAACACACCTTTACCGCCGAGCTTTCGGAAAATATATTCCCATCTTCAGGGCCTAGAAACCAAAAACAACTACATGTCTTCCCTGAAGATGAGAATATATTTTCCGAAAGCTCGTCGATAAAGGTTTGTTGCTTGATTCTATCCCGATTCTCGATATATGACGTCACTGTAAAGTAGAGTATATCAATCATTACAACGTTTGCCTAGTAACTTTATGATCATTTCGATGATCTTATTTACGCTCTACCTATATGATTGAAAGGTCCATCTCGTTGGAAAGTCAAATTTGAAACATAATACCTATTGGGTTAATGCGTTAACGTGGTATCGGAGGGGTGTTGAACAGTTTGAAATAGTTACGGGAAGGGGTGTTTTTTTTTTGTTTTTTTTTCAACTTAGTAGCCCCAAATATTAATAAGGGTATAGTAAGAGTTCCTATAAACTCCTTGATAGCCAAGATTTCTGCAATTTGAGGTAATTTTGGACCAATGACGGTAAATACTAAATAAACGCTGTTCTATCCATCAACTGCATAGGCAAATACCTAAATCCTAAGGATAAGTTACATGACCATACACATTTTAAAACAGATGCTTCTTGTAAATTGCAACAATGACAACGAATGAACGATAAAGATTAAGTAAAGTATCTGTTAAGATAAAGATTAAGATAAAGTATCTATGTCAGTTCATGTAGGTACCTTTGTTAACTACAGATCGGAAAATCAAAAGTGAATTTTTATGTAAACGCTGGTTGTCAATACCCGCTGCTTGGGGTTGCCATTAGAAGAGGGTTTCAGACCCTGTCAAGACTGACGCTATCTTTCCTCCATTTACCATCATTTTTCCTCGTTTGGCCCTATCTTCCGGCCCTTAGCTGAGTCTGCGCACACAATATTCTCGGTTTCTTCGTTGGTGATGCTGTCTAAAGGAAACTGCCCTAAAATGTTTGTATACTTCTGTTCCTACGTACTACCCACGTAGGTTATTTCTCAATTACTCTTAACAATCATTTGTTTAAAATCTTACAATTACTCCCACTCATAATGCGCGTAATTTTTGAGTGATTGACATTATTTTTTGGTAATTGCATGGACAAATAGTATATTAATTTGCTAGGTAGCTACTTGGAAATTGACGAAGGCTCCCCAAGTCAATAATTACTTAGAAGTAGGTAATCATTCTATTTTACTACCCCTCACTTCGTCCCACATAAATACTCATATTGAGAAATCATATTAATTTTATTAGGTAATCTTTGTGTGATGATTGAATTTTTCCAAATAATTATTGCTCTGATTTACCTTAATTGTTCACTATCTCAAACAATTATGGTTTTTATATGTTCGTATGTCCAGAAATTCACTAATTCCATCGAAAAATCAATTTTTTATCAGTCACAATGAATCGCGAGTAATCGCGAGATTACCTGGAAAACGATACTTATCTCCTCATGACATGGTCAGGTCGTCAACCCCCTAAAACACTCGATTTCCATGAAAAACCCACTTTTTTTGCATTCAAACCACATTTTTTCCCTAAATTAGTGCACCCAAATTGGAGAATACTACACCGTTGGAAAGCTGAGATTTTGGCAAAATGTTACGCATACAGGCAAAAAGTCACATGCTACATTCCAGGGAACTTGAGCGATTAAAAGAAAGTGGTGATTTGGCAATGATTTGGCCATTTTTCCTCTTCAAGTTCATTTTTCAACCATTTTGTCCCCTGAAAAAACTTTGGTTTCCATCAAGGAAATAGGAAATTTAACGTTCTTTCCAATGGTATATTTATTTTCAATTTTACACTGTAAATTAAGGGAGTTATGGCTGGTTTCGTGATGAAAAGTCGAAAGAAAAAACAAAATCTTAAAATTGAAATAACTCGAAAAATAAGGGGTTTGGAAAAAACTCTAGGAGATACTTTTTGTTGGAAATGACTTGTAGAATCGAACCCCAGCCGGTGGTGGGACCAAAAGTGAGACACCCTGTATACTGGTAACTTTATGTTTAATAAGGAGTACGTGATTATAATAGGTACCTACCCCAATTATAGGCACTTAGCTCATTAAAAATTAAAGTACAATTCGTTTTATTGCCCAATTTCAGGTCGACTGGCGGCGAAAATTGCCCGGAAAGACAGTCTGGCTTTGAAACTAGCTCTGCGTCCAGACCGTCAAGAATTGATCGACAGGAACATCTTGCAAGTGGAATCCGAGAAGGAGAGATTAGAAAACAAGGCTGCAGTCGGAGCAAGACTGATCAGGTACGAATTTCGTACTCTTTTCCTCAACTGAATTCCTACGATCAGTAGGTGGTACCTGCTTGGTAGTAACTGGCCCTCAAGAATCTGGTCTGGTACAGGCTTCTTTCTTTGGTACAGTGCATTAAGCCAGTCCATTATTAATCCCATATGATTACCATAGATATTAACCAAAATTGTCTGCACGACTGGCATTTTAATGATCTGCAAATTAAGTTTGCCCCACAAATATGACAAAGTGATGATTTATAGCAATTGATTCAAATCTGTAGCCCGAATTCGCTCCAATACAAAGAATGCGATCTTCTTGAGGCAACCTCTTGCATAAGCCCAAAATTCGTTTCTATCCAGTTTTGCATTTGCCCACTAAGAATCCTCTCTTGGGGGGTAAAAAGTTGGAAATTACAGTATGAAAATGTCACCAAATCTAAAAACACCTATCTTTCCGTTTAGTGATGAATAGATAGCTCTCCAGCTACACGACCATCTGATTCCTGAATAATTAATGTTATCATCTTATCAATCTGTTGTTTGTGTTTTTTCCTTTTAATCGTTCTTCTACTATCTCTTTTCGTTTTTACTGGGAACCTACCCACTGAATTTAACTAGTGTTGGTACAATGTAGAGATTGTAGAGTGCTAATTGGATAGGACGTTCGTTCAATTCGCTATGGGATTATTGAAATTGAAATTGATTAGGTATGTCAACACTTTATAACCTCCACTTTGAAACGAAGTTTGTCGCCGTTTTGTAATAATTTGTGTTTACTTACTAGAGTTTTTCCGAATTTGCAGGAGGCTCAGTATGAGACCTACGCAGGAAGAGTTGGAGGACAGGAATATTTTAAAAAGTAAGTGTTAGTCGGTATTATCGTAATAAAATCTTAAATTTTATCATTATTCGTCTCGTTCATAATTGAGTACTCAAGCCCTACTTATTGACACCGATTTATCGACGATGTGGATCGATCCTAACTATTTCACATGCATGATATATATTGAATTATTGTCATCTACATTATTGAAATTTCTAATGACATATCTGCGTTTTCCACAGAACAATCTGCAGCGGAAGAGAAGAAGTTGAAGGAAGAAAAGAAAAGGATGCTGCTTAGAAAACTTAGTTTTAGGCCTACTGTAGAAGAACTCAAGGAAAAGAAAGTTAGTTGAATTCCGGAGTATAATTGTGTACCAACCTAGTGATACAATCTTGATCGTATGGCCAACAGGCCGACTCACATGCCACCTAGAAGAAACATATTCTGGCATAATAATTTAGGTGCTGTAGCTATAGGTGCCAATAAGTCAAGTTTACTTAAAAGCCATTTTTATTTTACCAATGAGTTACTGCATGTGGGCATTGCAAAATACTAGTAGTACCTAACGAATAAGTATAATGTTTTTGATTATGACAAGAAGTCAGTGGAAATTTTGAATATGGATGTTGGACAATTTGTTGGCATAATGGGCAGTTCCGGCTCCACTCCTCAGAACAGATGACGTCACGCGTGATCTTATCGCCCATTTTACTGCCAACCTAATGAACATTTTGAGTTGAAAACTGGGTCCAAGGGGTTTTAAATTGTGCTGAATCCAGTCAAAAATTCAAAATTTACACCCACCGGAATTCCCCATCCTGGTGGACACGTGCTGGGCCAATAACCTCTAACAAGTGCTCCTGTACCAGAGTTGGGCAAACTTCATTCTGAAACTAATTTTGTTTTTGTGTAGTGTTATGGATATAACATATTGTAAACCATAATTCTACAATAAAATATGTACTAGAGTAGAAATATAGTCGTACCTGTAGTTGGGGAGAACCCAAGCCCAGTTCAACGGCCCTTCTACACAATGGAGGGACAGGGTCATACCCCTAGGATGCCAGTATACTGACTCCTCTGCTAGTATTTTCTGTTTTATTTACTATTTGATGTGAAAGTCTTTAGCAAGGAGGAACGAAGTAACGAATTACAATACTAAACAGTAAATAAATAAATTAAACTTATGGTTTCATCTAGATTTCTGATTTTAGTTTGATAAGATACCGTAACTCTGGCAATTGCCATCTTCAGAAAATGTACGACTGATTTAAAGGCCATTCAATTTAACCTTTTTGAACTACGCACTTAATGTATGTATTGACGTCACATTAACACATAATTGGAATGCCTTTGTTTGTACTTCACGAAATACCCTCTCGAATTTCCAGATCATTCGTTTCAACGACTACATCGAGGTGACTCAAGCACACGATTACGACAGGAGGGCTGACAAACCGTGGACTCGACTCACTCCGAAGGACAAAGCGGCCATACGTAAGGAGCTTAACGAATTTAAAAGTTCTGAAATGGAGGTTCACCAAGAGAGCCGACACCTTACCAGGTATAAAGGAGATATCTGCGTACTTGTACTTTTGTTAATCATAACTTCATATTATCCTTTATAAATACTGAAATGAGAAACTTCGCAAAACAAGAGACCTGCGTAGGTGCGTACTGATCCTAATTAGGAAGTGGTATTCCATAATTTAAAATGAAACATCGTGTTGGTCAGATACTAGACATACTGAATTGATAGAGGTACAATGGATAGTGGCAACAAATTCTTGTTTCCTAATTTGTCACATCTTTTTCACCTAGCTTCCGTATGAGAAAAAAGAAATTCTAAATAACTTCATGTTAAATTTAACTCTCATATTATGTTCCTATCCCCTACAGTTCATAATGAACATGATATGGGCTCTAATACAATTATGAAAAGGTAATAAATCAATGAATAGCGATATTACAAGTTTGAAAAATGTCCCTCTTAGAATTCTTCCTTGAAAAGTGCCTAACCTGACCAGCTTAGTTACCGGCCAGGATGTGAACCATCATCAAAAATTCGTAAATATCGGGAATTATAGAGTTCATATTAACTCTCACTACAAATCTTATTACTACTTCAGGTCACGAACTAAATCACTCGCGACGAAGTTGTGGAAACCCATTTCAATAAAAAGAGAAACCAAAGTTAAGAGAAAACTTTGTCTATTTCCACGAAAATAATGAGTTACAAAGTTAAATCGATTTCGACGGTTAGGCCATCATCAGTAACAAACAAGAACAACAAACAAGTTCTTGTTTGTTACTGATGATGGCCTAACCGTCGAAATCGATTTAACTTTGTAACTCATTATTTTCGTGGAAAATTACAACGTTTTCTGTATAACTCCGGTTTCTCTTTTTACTTCAGGTCAATATATTGAAAAAAAGTAACCCCCACCCCATCCCTCCTGTTACCATTTTACCATTGAAACTTGTTCCAACTTTTCTCAGCCAACAATTGATCAATTTCAAATCTTTTTCCGGCATTCTTTCTATTTTTTTAATTCTGCGGGGCAACACACTATCAAAATTTCAAATTCTAAATTTTGAATTGATAACAAAAAGTGAAATGTTTGAAATTTAAAATTTCGATAGTGTGTTGCCCTGCAGAATTAAAAAATAGGAAGAATGTCGAAAATAGATACATATTAAATATTGAGAAATATGTAAAATTGACTGAGAAAAGTTGGACTGGAAAGTTGGACTGAGAGAGTATTGGCTGAGAAAAGTTGGAACAATATTTCACACCACTGGCGGAACTCATAAAAGCTGGAGTAGAATGGAAGCGCCCTCCACCCAATAGTTTTGTGACCACTGTGCGTTGGTGTTTGGTACTGTTGCGGCAGTTTGCCTACTTTGTTGTTGAAGGCGGTCATCACCCGTCCTAGGTTCCTTTCTTTATTCCAGGGCATAATAACAAGGCGGTATATTTTAAGATTGGCAACATCAAGACAGGGCAAGGAACCCTTTACCTGGTGGAAAAAAAATATATCCAGCCAATTTTAACATGGAACATGTTTTTACCCCGGTGGGTGGGGGTAACTGAGTTGGAATGTGTGCGCCTGACGTTACCCTCGTGCTGGGGGATTTACCTCGTCCATCGTCACCCCTACTTGCTCCAAGGGCCTCCCCCCCCCCTCCCCTCTTCCACTTCTCCCTTCCTCTTTCTACTCCTATATTCTGCAGAACACAGGCTGTTCCCCGACAAGCGTGTTTACAGTTCTGTGTAAACTGGTTTTTTTTTTTTTTTTTTTACCTATCCTATGTATCCTCTGTTATTATGTAGGTACCTATTCGAAAAACATGTTCCACGTTTCCTTGCTTTGTCCTTTGATCTAAACTGTAATAATCCGGGGGTCTGGGGTGTCCCCCAGATTTTAATTGACAATATGTACCACCATGAACACAAACCACTGGCAGCTAGACACTCCCCACAGCAAGGTTTTTTTTCATTGCCTGGCAACAATGTGAAAGATCTTTTAAAGAGTTAAACAATAACACAGAGTAGGTAATGAAAAGTCTGTTTATTCGAAGAAATCTACAGAAAACTGAATTTTTCCTATGCCTGCAAGCATAAATGGGGACCTGTTTGGCAGATTGCCTACTGCGGTGTGTTTTGGACGCAGATGAGTGGGAAAATTTGACTAAGAAGGGTCCATTCTATTCCTACTTTCATGGTTAAGATCTCTGATCTTAGTGATCCCAAGGGGGGTCCCGGGTGCATTTCCTGAGGTTGAGCTTCATACTTTCTCATTTGTAGGAATAGCTGCAATACTTACCTCCCAAGAATAATGTAAGATTTTAACTTGAAAAACTGCAATACTGTAGATTCAGGTTTGTTCACGTTTATCGTGCTGGAGTAGGATCAGAATAGACTGAGGCTGGTTTTGGATAATGGCTCGTTCGAGGCCAAGGTGCCTACTATACTTCACAACCATGGATACTACCATGTCTGTGATTTCTTCCTACTACTCATAGATATGACTCCATTTGAGGCACTTTGAATTTTAGTTTGTTATAACTGGATGCACAAAATCTATCCATCTGAATTTGGGTCAGGTTTGATAACTCCTTTGTAAGACCTTTCTCCTGCCTTAGGTATCCTAATTTGAGTCTGTATTATTCCGTATCGTATTATTATATTATTTTTTGGGTCATTTTTCTATAAATTCACTAGCTTGAGTGCTTTGGATATCAAGACAACATACGTAGTTGTTGTATTCACTACTCTTGGAAGGAGAAATTCATGTGAGAACTACTTTATTTTCACCTACTTAGGTAGTCCTAACCACACTCCCATCACCATTTTTCTCGAGTACCTAGTCCATATTCATATACTCAGCCTCATCTCATTAGATCCCCTATAGCCGCCCCTGTCTTAAATGTATAGATCGTTTTTCTAATAATCCCTTCTATTTTCTGTCCTCAGGTTTCACAGACCATGACGTTTGGCAGCTTCAGATATATCTAGATGTACAGTGTTATTTACTAAGCTATTGTACATACCACTTTTGCTAATGCTCGTGCACCGTACGTAGAGCCTCAATAATAAGTTTTTTACTCGTTATTTTGTATATATTTATAAATAATTAATTTTGTCTAGCGACTAAGGAGACACCATTCCCTAATAACCAAATAAGGAATGGTTTATTGTAGTGCGATGTCCGCACGTATATAGCGGCCCCGCTCTGATTTGATCCAGGGTGGTGCCGTTTCAGTGTTGTTAATTAGATGAAAATTTATCTTCTTTTTTTCCTTTTAATTTAACCAAAAAAAAGTTCTTGGCAAAACCATTTGCTCAGTTCGTGTAGTGGGCCCTCCAAATGAAAACTTGTATTAAATTAGTTAAGAAACATAAATATATAAATTATGAAATAATGTATTTATATATATGTGTGTATACTATCAAACAAAGTGAAAATAGAAAAATGTGTTTTTGGAAAAAAGTATAAACTCATCGAGGTCTTATTTACCGGATTCGTGCAATCTTTGGAAAGGAGATAGCACTTCACGAGCTGGGTTTGTTTGCCAATTCAAATCATTAAAAAAAAACACTTTTAAAAGTACTTTTTGAAACAATCATTGTGATAACAAAATATAATTATATTATTAATTTTTGGCAGATTGTGATATATCATTTAGATGTTATTATCATAGGGGTTGCCATTATCGTACTTCTGCTGATCTTTCGAAGTTGATTTTTGTAAGTTTCTTTGAAAATGGGTTTTTCGTCGTTTTTCTTTCTTTAAGTTACTTTTAAAGAAACATTAACGTTAATGGTTTAAATAGCGTCGATCCAGTGTAAATAGCAGTTTTCTATTATTAGCTACTTTGTAATAAAAAAATCACATTAGTTGATATTCGAATGGGCATTTTTATATGGTTGTTGGGGTGTATGTGTACTACAGAAGCCATACTGTAACCTATTCCTATAACCCCTCCCCCCATGGAAGTTCTTACGTTATATTTTCAACACATTTACTCACCTTCAAAACCGATTACTAATACAGAAATCAAAATTAGTTGGGTTCCCCTCAAATCCTCCTTCAGAACATGTTTACACTTCATTACTCCAACTGTCTTCGTGAGTTAAAAAGCTGAAAATCTAATTATTACGCCGTTTTATGGGTTTTTCGAGTGGTTAACTCAAAATTCTTACCAATATTTTTTATTAGAGCGATTAATAAAAGAAAAATTGTGATACGCTTTAAGGCTTCATCCTGGAAATACTTATAATATTGCATTTTACAGGTAGATAATTCCTATAATACTCGAAGTATCCGCAACCTATACCCGTTCTTAATGCCGTGAAACTGATTTTTCGCGGTCACAGTTTGACTTCCTGGTACAACTACAGCCCGTCTAGCCCCTACTTGGCAAATCCATGCTCCAAGGCGTACAGCCTTTTCTAGTTACCATTGTAAAGGCTATTGTAACCCTTGTACAAGTAACCCTTTACGAATAACTTTATATTTTACGGATAATTTATTTCGTCTGGCAACCCTATTTCGTGAAAAGGGGGAAAATAAACAAATAAAAATCTCACCACTCGTTACAAAAAAAAACAGTGTGATACCTCATGTTGTTATTGTGATTTTTCGTTCTCCCGTTTTATCGCTTACGTCTTACAATAAATCATTATTTATATGAAACGAAGCATTATTCTTCGTTTAGCTCGTATCTGTGTCAACTTTAACGCAGATGTCAGGAACTAGCTTTTCGCTCAGCCCAATAGTGCCCACCGTGGTGATCCCAATCAAATAAACATTATGGTCGGGCGAGAGCGCCCTGATCAGTGGTTAGTACAAAGGGCCCTCGCATCAACCTAGTTCGAGACATCTACTCGTATTCTGTCCGTTCATTTTAGCATAGTTTGTAACTTATTCATTATATTTAAGTTCGTTTATTTCGTCTAAAACAAAACCCTTACATGGACTACCTAATGTAAATAGTTCTCTTTTGATTTCGAATCCTGATGCCCCTTTTACAATGAGCTGGTCTCAAATGCGGTTCACGTCGATGAACTACGAAATCCCTTATCGACAATGTCTAAAAAAAAAAGTTTCCCTAGCGAACCAGTAAGTATTCTAAAATATCCCTTCCATTCCCTAAAAATCGACCCCAAATCGCTTTTTCCATGTGACCCTCATGAAATGGCTTTTGAAACTTTTTTGTTTTAAACCTATAAAGAATGAAAAAATTAGTGATATCTATGTAATAGTTTGTACTACGAAATATTTTGTTAAATTATTCAATACTGTAACATACTTATATATTTTCATTGCAACTTTTGATATATCCTTAACTAGACCGTTAACCAACAAAAAATCTATGCATTAAAAAGAACTAGGTACACTTATTGGTATGACCTTAATACATTTTTAATTTTTGTTTTCTTTCTTATTTAAATTTTACTATTTTTCAGAGCGTTCAACTAATCACGTTAACCCGGTTTTAGAGCAACAAAAATCTGTCAAAATGCCTTCGATATTGATTGTGTACTTTTATATTTTCCTTGTATAGAGAAAAAACTCAGAATGTGAAGTACCTACCTACTTCCTCTTGCTCTTTTTATACTTTATTTCTGTACATAAGGAAATAAAAGACAGTTTTTACTCTTTGGTTTTATTCAACCCTTTAAGGTACCTACGTAGGTATTTTGCTTCAAATTTGATGAGTGATAACTGATAGTAAGCAGGGAATGAATTCAGTGGACTCTCGATAAATCGATGAGAGTTCGACTTATCGAGGGAAAAAAGTTTGAGTAATCTGTGAGTTCATTGGGGACGAAGAAAAAGACACAGGGGTAAAAAAAAAAATTAGAATTTATTCGACTTTTCACCTCGTTTTTTTAATTACAAAGTTTATTTATCCTTGACGTTTGAAAGAATTTAGAATTGTTGTTTGTTTTGACCGATGACAATACATTTATGTTTTGTGAATGTATCGGGTTTCATGTTTTCACTGGTTTCCAGAAATAATTGAAGTCTCCAAAGCTCGCCAGGCTACTTTAACAGTAGGAGGTGGAAGGCGGTCGTACCCAGCAGGGGCGGTTCTAAGGTATCTGATAAGATGAGGCTGAGGTCAGGAACATGGAACTTAAAGAAACGGTTAAGGAAGGGTAGGTTAGGTACTGTTAAAATTGTTACGTAGCAAATGAAGTAGTCCCCAACAAGCGCTTTCAAAATTGTAAATACAATGTATGTTGTAGCCTGCAACTTAAAAACTAGAAATGCCATTGACTCATGACAAAAACAACCATTGCCCAATGACAGAAACAACCATTGCCGATGAGGAGGCGACTCCTATCAAGTGCATAATGTAATGCAAACATAATGTGTGCATGGGGCAAGAAGGAAGAAGGTAAGGCAGGCCATGGGAAGGATGAGTGTAAACTGCCATCGAGACAAAACACAGGACAAAATATCATAATCTATGCTCAGTAGAACCAAATTATCCATTTTATAGGTTGTTATAGCAACCAAGGCTACGTTGTGTAATTTCAAACAGCAGCCTCAAAGTGACCTTGTGGTCCACTGGCAATGCCTAAAGGCTTTCAGAGGCCACTCTAATACCTTCTTCTGTAACTTTGTAGAACAGCAAGTGCAGATTCCCCTTTCTATCCCCTGAAAACTTATGAAGCCCACCCTCAATGAATGCATCCCAAACCTGCCCTTGGTACCCAGATTCAAAAGGTACAAAAAACGTCGTACCTAGGTAGCAGGGGCGAGGCGTGACTTTTTTTCCGAGTCATCGCAAGTAGATGCATGTGAAAATGTTTCAGTCGTCGGCCAACAAAACAACTCATTTATTGATGGACTTCTGCAAAGCCACTGGTAATTAGAGTAACTGGTCACTTGAAAATGACGCAAGTACGATCTTCCGTACGATATTCTTCAGAAGCGGGAGGGGTAGGAGGCATGCCGAGTGGAACCGACTATAACTGGGATGCACCGCGGAATGGTGCCGATCCTGGGGGAGTTACTTTGGTATAGCCAACCTTCCCAACCCTCTCACTTCTCCTTCACACTATCAAGTGGTCTAGCCCAGATGCGCCAACTCCCATTTCCTAGCCAAAGGGTTGTGGTACTGAGGGGTTGGGAGGCAACGAATAAACCCCAAAAATGGAAAAATAATGTTTTTCATTTTTGGTCACTATTTTCTCTCTCTCTATTGTCAACTAGCGACGACAAGAAAGGCTGAACTTTATTAGGTACTTCTTCTTATGACACCATCTCCAGGCGGAGGTTGGCGATCTTGGCAGCTATCTCTGATCTTGCATCTTGACACTGCGGTCCAGAATAGCTCGACCATATAACAATCAAACCAACCACTGCCTCAAATCTCGAAGCCAAGAGTTTTTCCTTAAGCCGATCTTCTTCCTTGAATAGGGTGTGCGCATGGGTCGGAAATTTGTATTTTCGACCTCAAATTTTGGTTCAGCGCTCTCGAAAACCCCCATTTGCCAATTTTTAACTGAACATTCCGTTTGGTTAAGCCGGAAAATAGCTGGGAAGAGGAGCGTAACGTCAGAATTATTTGGGCGCTGAGGGTCTTCCCCAGGCGGGAGTGGGGTCGGTGACGTCATCAATATTAATTTCAAGACTCTTTTCCGCTCATAGGAGACCCCTCATGTGGCACCTTCTTGGAAAGCTCTCAGTGAGATCTATAATTTGGAAAGACAAAAAATAACCATGCGCACACCCCATTATGAGCCGGAGGAATTCGTACTTCTCGCCCCGCATGATGAGCCTTTCTCTCTTTTACGGCGAAGAGAAGTCCTTTTTCTTTCCCCATCATTCTCAACACCCACGATATGCGAAGCATACATCTCCACTCTCCAGGGCTCCTATCCTCTTCTCCAACTATAAGTTGAGGGTCCAAGCCTCACTCCAATAGACGAGTTATTACACAAAGGCCTATTATTTTCCGTAGGTGTTTTGGTCACAAAAAATTACCCTAAATTTTGTGTCGTCTCTCTTCACCCCAAAAAAGTAGGTAGGTACCTAATTAAGACCGAAGGATTTTTATAAAAACTAGAATTCAGTTCTTGAGAATCGGTTGGACCGATCGGTTACGAGAACAAGGACTGAATTATAGTTTATATACTCGTGGGGAAGAGCCGTTCACCAATATAATTGGATTTTTATAAAGTACGACTGGGATTCTACGTAAATACCTTGAAACGTAAAACGCCAACTTTTGAGGGGTGTTAAATACTACCTTATATTAGTGTATTGTACTAAGTTATTGAAATATTATGTTGTCCTTGGTTTTCCGGCTTGTTGATCTTGACAAATATATTGTGTCTCAAGTTTTCACGAGCGAAAGTGCGATCCACCTTATTATTGTGTATTTGTAGCCTTCAGCTGAGCGGTGTCTTTAGACACTTAACAAAGGGAGTTTGAAAACGGTACTTAATTAAAACTAATGGTA
Organism: Lygus lineolaris; assembly: GCA_030264115.1. Taxonomy (NCBI): domain Eukaryota; kingdom Metazoa; phylum Arthropoda; class Insecta; order Hemiptera; family Miridae; genus Lygus; species Lygus lineolaris. The sequence goes on along the minus strand of JAEMON010000006.1, from coordinate 12,726,152 downwards.
CCTACCAAAACACGCTAAAACTAGGTGGGTATCGAACAAAACCCCATCGGTTCCTTGAAATTAATTCCTAATAACTTTGTTTTGAAGGTATATTCATCGACAGAGCCTGGGAGCAAAACTTGGATAGCTTTTATATTTTATTCAAAGGGAAAACATTTTTTTACGAGATTCATTATTTTATGTTGAAGATGTACAACTTTAAGGACAACGGAATTATGATGAAGGTTGGAGGGAAGTTTCTACGAAGGTCAGCTGTTGAAAATGAAGCGGGCCTGCTGAGGTCAGCCCGTTCTCGGTGGGAAAAACACATCGCTGTTGCTTTCATTGTCGTCCCCTCTCCCTGCCAGAAGAGATTTCAGCTCGCAGTTGGTGATAGCTCTCATCTCGTTCTATGGAAAACCAAGAAACACAAAAAAATGTACTACATAGATAGGTAGGTAGGTACCTTTTTTTTCAAGTGGATCAACCCGAACAAAGCAACTTTCTCGTTTGGGACCCATGAGCGATTTCAAAGTAAGTTCCTCTTCACCCCACGTGGGTTAGATAAAACCTAAATAATAGCAACACATCCTGACAATAAGCTAACCATTTTAGCCTTCAACAGTTTTTCCCATTTTTCTCAGCCAATTCTGAATGGATTTTTATGCGTTTGGCGACATTCTTTCTATTTTATCATTCTCTAGGGGGATGTGGTGCCTTTATGTCAATTTGACTTTTTATAAAGGACGTTAAAAATCCATTAAAATAATGCATAGCTGATCCCTTGGAGAATTGAAGAGAGTTTGACGATTGACAAGAAGAGTGCCGCAAATCGGCTGAGACAGAAAAATTGGAAAAACTGAATTACATCCCTCCTTTGGCTCCCTTGGCAGTTTTGTAGTGGGTAGCGAAACCTCTTCACCTAGTACTCCTCAACTAATTATTGTTCGAATTTTTAACTTCTGTTTAAAATAAACCTATACTTAATAGGTATGTCTTAATTATTTCTGGGGTTCACCAGGGTTTCATTTTTTTTTTTTTTTTTTTTTTTTTTT
>JAEMON010000006.1:12677714-12720477 GCA_030264115.1 Lygus lineolaris | reverse complement strand
ACCTAGTAGTGAAAATCTACTCTGCTACTCTAAATAGTTATAGTTTTTTAAAATTCGGTCGCACAACAACAACAATTCTTTTTCCCATTTTGTTTACAATCAGAGTAAGTACTTCAAGATGGACCTGACATTATAATGTCTTGAATCACAAGGTGATTTTCATTGCTCAACCCCATTAACAAAACAACAGAGTAAAAGAAGGAACTACCCTCGAAATGATCTTTTGCTTCCAGACATACTGGAAAACCAGAACCACAGTAGTTTCGAAGATTGACCAGGATTCCAGCCATTGAGGCTGATGTTTGAATTGACTCACGCCTGGGTTACCATACTTGTACTTGACAACCATGGTCAGATACTGCCGTCACAATGATTTCTACCTACTATATTTATGTTGAAAATGGCTAAGGCTATTCACGCCACCTCTCCAAGGCCTGTCGTCCACTAACAGCATTTCGCATTAATATATTACCCCCTCCCGTAACAATTTTTAACGTTTGTTCCTCGTTCCTGGCCTCACCTTATCAGATTCCCCAGAGCCGCCCCTGAGGGCACCAGCATTTTGAAGAACTTTGAAGAAAAAAGAAAAAACAGGTTATAAAAAAGTAGGTTTAAGCGCTCTGACAAGAATCTAGGTTTCACATTTTGGCGTAGGTACTTCAAATTTTAGAACAATAACCATCCAAATTTGAACTAAAAAGCAGTTGAACCTTGTATGAAGGTAGGTAGGTACCGTACGCTCCTCGATGTTCACACTCACCTGTCCATGTCCGGAATGATGGACGAGGTCCTGTCGATTTTTCATATATATACGACGAGAAGGGTCCAGTTTTCCTTTGATCCTTCCTTCAAAGTGGTGGGAGGAAGACACATTCTATATACATATCTCCGAGCAATGATTGGATCTGGCAAATCAAACAGATGGCTAACGTCAACTTGTTTGTACCAAGGTTTTTCAATCCCCTTCTTCTCCTACGATATTTCGAGTTTTTCCCGCAGCCCTCTGATCTTTTCCCTCGAAAAATTTATTTTGAGCGTCGGTGTTGCTGAACGTGAAAAATATCGCTAGTTTGCACAACCTTGAGGTAGGTCAGGTTTACATAGATAGTGTACTACTCAATTTCTGAAACGCTCACAAATAACTTATTTATAAATAACTTATTCATTTGATGAACCGAGGTTCGATTCAAGATACAATAACAAAGGCAATGCTGCACGAGTTAATGAGCGAATTTTCAACGAATAATTTCAGCCAATTTTTTAGTGACTTTTGAACTACCTACGGAATGGGGATCTTGCATGGGTATGAATTTTGCATTTTGAACCTCAAAATCTGATTCAGCGCCCTTCAAAACCCGTTGATACCAATTTTCGTCTTGAAATTACGGCTGGTTTACCCAGAAAATGGGTTGAAAGGGAGCGCGTGACGTCATTTAGGTTCCGCAAAAGGGGGGCCCGCCCAGTTTGGTTCAAATTACAAGACCAATTTTCGGTAACTTTCAATCTCGGATACCCCTCATATAGCACCTTTTTGGAAAGCCTTCATGAAGATCCTTCAAATTACAAAATAAAATAAAACGGACGGAGAACCTACGGTTCTACAGTTAGATCATTTAAGTAAACGATTAAATTATATCGTGACGTGACGGTCGTGAAAATCGATCGCGGAAATCCTAAACGTGACGATCGGTCGCGAAGGTGCGATTTTCTCCGTGACGTGACGATCGGAAAAAATGAAAACGTCCTGTTAATCATTAAATGATAAAAATAACCATGCAAGTTTCCCATTTGTTATATTTGGTGGGTTATTATAGGAAATTTTGCGTTGTTTCTAAATATACCACATATTTTTGTTCCTACGTTTATGATAATAAGTTTCTTCAAAAACCTCAAAAACACGCCTATTTAACGATTTTTGACCCTGAATTTTGAAAATTTGACCCCAAGGGTTAGTTACTCAAAAAACTCTTGTCAACGAACTCATCCTTTCTTTTGATATCATTGATATTTTCAAATTTTTTCGGATTTTTAAGATTGATCCTAGGGTCAGAGATATCGTCTGGAAAGATACATAAGTTATATATACCTATCAATAATGATATATATGAATATATTAATGATATTGTATGAATAATTTATATGAATATATGAATGATATTGTATACTTATTATATTATATTACTTAAAAATGTGTTGAACTTCAGGAATCATTTTACAATGAACTGAATCCATATGTGACGAAAATTCCAAAAACTTTCTTATCTAAAACTTTGGACCTATTGTAACATCCCAATTTTTTCGAAAATTCGCTAAAAAATCTTTTGAAACATCAGTTTTATGAAGGAAGCATATACATCTAGCCAAGAAATAAATGTGGATAAACTCAGGGTGGTATTCAAGGACTAATATGCCTTTTAAAGCAATGTATGTTCCTATCATCGATGGATATTTAGAAAGATAGGTAGGTATATATTGACATTATGGAATTACATAATACTACAAACCCACTAGTCCCCCCCCCCCCCCCCCCCCCCTAAAATCGTTATTTATGGGGGTACAAATTTTTTTCTTTTTTAAATCTTCATAATTTTTTGCAAGGATCTCAGATCCTTCAACGTTCCATCAACGATCTATCTTCGTTGCGCAATTTGACATCAACTATGTTTTTTCGAATGAGAACACCCTTTTTTCATTTCAGATTCGGATTCCACGTGAAGTTTAATAAACATTTGAGCTCTCACTCGATTTTTTTCGTAACGCGCAACCTGTTCAGCGAGCGCGCAAAGTTGGCAAGTCACCGAATTGCGCAAAACATGGATTATGCTGAACCCCAAGTGTGGCACACGAATTTTTATTGTTTTTCAACGCTGATTCACGTGGTGCTATCCGCTTCTTAGTTTGAATTGATTTTAGCGGAAAAATGACCGAACATTCGTTCTTGCTCAGGAAGGCAGTAAAATAACCAAATTTTCGATCATTATCAGAGTCAAACCAAGAAGCGGATAGCACCACGTGAATCAGCGTTGAAAAGGTTGCGCGTTACGAAAAAAATCGAGTGAGAGCTCAAATGTTTATGAAATTTCTCGTAGAATCCGAATCCGAAATGAAAGAAGGGTGTTCTCAATTGAAAAAACAAAGTTGATGTCAATTGCGTAACGTTGATGGATCGTTGAAGGATCTGAGATCCTTGGAAAAAATTATGAAGATTAAAAAAAATTTTGTTTGTACCCTCGTATAATGAGATGAAAAGGAAGGAAGGAATGAATTTAGAATGAACAATACCAGTTGTACGCTTCGCTTTAATAAACCCATCAAATGTTTTCAAAGAGCGAGGAATCATTGCATTTCAGACCCGGAGTCGCATTAGATAGACACACTCACTCGTATTTACAATCAGGAATACAATAATTACAGTACCTTATCGGTAATTTGACACAGGTTTCACTTTATTGCTTACACGTTGAGCAATCCGCTTTTATAAATAATTTAAATTATTCCAAATTTATTAGGACCACAATTTAATCTGTAAATAAACCCTATTAGGTACAATAAGCTCCATTCAATTTGAAACCCTTGTTCGTAACTATCACAAAGGAACACGTTGATTTTTTAAACCTCAGTACACCTCCCTTACAGTAAAATTTCGTTGCAGACCAATTATTTTTCTACAATTTTGATTGGTGTAGGTACTCGAAATTTTCATAATATTCAGTTTATTCTTCAAGCTATTATCTAATACCTACTATGGTTGGGTACTTATTATTGACCAGATGAACACGAATTATTCCTAACGTTGACAGAGTAGGTGACAAATTCTATTTACAAACGAGTCTATACATTTATACATTAGCTGGTACTATTTGATTACTCAATTAAATATAAATACTTGAACACCTCCCACAATTTTCATGTTCAAGTCCTGATTGATTTTATATACACGCCAAAATACGGTTATTGTTAAGGGTTAGCCGAGTAGATAACTACGAAAATTTCAGAATAAATTAACAATTGGCCAGAGAAAACACACACAAATTTAGCCACTTTTGAATGAAAACGTGCTAAACTCATGATCGAATTAATATTGATTTTTGTAGGTACAGTTGGTTAAAAATCACATTTTCCACGGTAGGTACCCATTGAAAAAAAAAAAAACGCTTCACCTCAAATTTTCGATTTTTTTTAACGTAACCCCAATATTTTTGACCTGTCCTTTTAATCGGTGTAATTGAAATTTTGAAATGTGAAATTGTTCAGGGTGAAACCGAAAAAATGGTCTATGTGGATGAAGACGCCTCACCTAAATGTTCTTTAAAAACTGAATTAAAACGCCTCCCCTAGTTGCTAAAGCTCTTTGCTTGATTTTAATGGAAAAATGCTTCAGCACGTTGAAAAGTCGAACTGAGGCGTTTTCCCTCCAAACCGACTTCAAATTCAGGGTGTTGTGTTTATTTTCTTCTCGGCATCCTCAAAATGGACTGAATCTGTAAAATTGAAACGCCTTACAAGATAGCTGAGGTGCTTTCCCTCCAAAAACAGCGGAAAAAACGAGTCCAAAATGCCTCAGGAATCACCAGTCGATGAAATAATCGATTTTTTTTCGATTTCTTATAGAATCCAATTCATTTTTGGGTTTCCATTCGATTTACCACCAAAACGTTGGGTCGTAAGAATGATCTGAGGATCTATGAGGGAAGTTGATCTGGAAAAATTTGAAGCTGATTTCCGAAAATCGAATTTTTCGAGGTCGTTCTTCCTGATGCGGTAGAGACATTATTTCAACAATCACGTATATTATTACGGCTAATTCATTACTAAAGCGCCTCAAACTTCTTGTATATAGTGCAAATTTACCTACTAATACAAGTTAATTATGACGTCATTCTTACTGAACAGACAACGTGTATCAAACATTTTCTGTTTAAATAATACCCTGCTTCATCCTATTTCTGGAAGTAGGACATCTGAAAAACAAAATGAAAAAAGGTTCATCATTGAAGGTAATAAACCAAAATTGGACCTGCAGAATATTTATAGGACCAGAAAGATTGCTAATTAATTATTGCAATTCCTTAAAAAATAGAAGGAAAAAGTACTATAATGTGTGGGTACATTTGAGGGGTCCTTTTGTATACGATAATGAATTTAAAAATCAAGTATTCACAGAATTAAAATATCAACGGTAAATTCGTTTTATTAACTGTGTAATAATAATAAGATCGTTTTTAAATTCAGTCTGTACCTCTAATAGGATAATTATTCATAATAAAATACAAATGAAATTGTATTTCTGATTACGAATTTTATCACAACGAAGGTGGTTTTAGAGCCACCCATTGTGAGTTGAAAAACAAAAATTTTAACAGGGAAGTACCTAGGACCTATGTAAAAAAAAAGTCAACAATGATAATTAATTATTACAGGTTGGGTTATTGTAAAAAACCTTATTAAAGCATAACAAATAGGATGGTACTAACATTCTTATCTGTTTGTTTTTTCATTAGTTTATTTATCTGTATCACAGTTTTGAAAGAATGATGGTGGATAACCTTTCCGCATCATAATACACATAATAATAATATTTTGTATAGGCATCTGAGTACCGTAACAATTAATAGCTGAGATTTGTGGGACGTATCATCGGATTTCAGAATATAGTTACTTAAATAAGTTTTCAGCACCTACAATAATAATTTGGGTTGAAACCCCAACTCAATCATGAAATTTTGCTGAATGTGATAATTTTGTAGAATTTTAGCAATAGGTATGAGTCGGTAAAAGAAAAGGCTTTTTGTGCAAGTAGACTAATTTTTCTGAATTACGAGTTGTATTTTCTTGGTAGTTTTATGTGGAGTGGTGGAATGATCAGTAAACAAAAATAATAACATACAATTGAATATATTGATAGCTTGAGGGAATTTTTCCAATTATAATTTGTGATAATTTTCCTCTGCATTTAGGACCCTCCAAATTAATTTTGAATTACTTAATAGTAACGAATTCGATCAGTCAGGAGGGCTTCAGAAAATCACTCAATGAAGAACAACAAATCACATTAGGTACTTATAATTTCCCCGTAAAAAAACAAAATTGCGGGTGACGAATTTCATGAACCAAAGAAGATACAATTAGATATAACAATTATTCGGGCTCTCATTTTTCTATCTATTCAGCATACTCATGGAAAGTAATATCACTTCCTTACAATAATATTATTTCTGTTGTTAAGTACAATTTTGGGATTGTAATACCTAGTTGAGAAACACACTTATCAAGGTTTCAGTAAAAATACAAAATCGAAATATCCTCATCTGCTACCTCGTCTCGGCGGACCCATGGCTCAACAGACCATATACATTATTATCTACTTATAGGTTAACTACATTTTTCGAACATGATACATTCCCTCCCATAATTCTATTACCTACTGTATTACACATATCAATTTGCATTTTACAGTACTTGTAGGTTCAATTTAGTTTGTAGGTACCTATATCATATCATAATAATAATAATAAATATTTTAAGTAGCTGTCAGTTTTGTTATATTTTTTCCAAGTCAAATTCATAATTTTCCAAACCAAAGTCATAGTATTCCAAACAAAATTCAGTATTTTCCAAACCAAATGAAGAACTTTCCATTTCAAAACTGTCTATTTCTCAGAATTTTCCATTTAAAAAATCAGAATTTGAAATGAAATATTCTGAATTTGGGTTGGAAAATGCTGAATTTTACTCGGAAAATTTATATACAATCTGTCGAAATACAATTATATTAGGTCATCATGATTATTTCAATAGTTTTACCAAAGGTGTACTTTTTCTTCGTAGGTATTTTGTTCGATGACCAAAGTTGGGTTATACCTTGTAACCATTTCATTGTAAGATCATTGTAATAATTCCAAATAAATGTAAGTGGAAGTAATTTCTTGTATACTTTTGAGATTGAATTCACTGAGGTAGTGGGTGAACATTTGGGGGAAACAATGAAGGTTTGATGCAATAGGATATCTTTAGATATTGCTCACTGTTTAAAGGAGACTATTCAACGCTTTGATTCGTGTGCTCATCATTCCACACCTCATAAATTTCTAGTATGCTTTTACTGGATAATGCCATGTTTAGGTTTCATTTTAATGCTTACATGGAAAGATGCCTAGGACGGTCTTGGGCCCTAAGATTTTCTTATCGGATCTTTTCTCACTATTCATGAGGGATCGTATAGTACAGGATATCGCAGGGTTACATGATAGGTTGTTACTGTTGTGTGGATTTAGACTGTGGTCAGCAAAAATGTTCTTGAGGAACCTCATGCATTCGAACTGTTCGACCTACTCTACGTTAGGACACGACCATACGACAGCTCTCTATGCTGACAGGGATTTTTGAGATTACTCGCTCGGTTCGCGCTTTCAGTTCATTCGCAACCCGATGATAATCAACGATCGGCACGTCAGTCGTCGACGTGGACTGCATTTTCTTCTAGAAGGGTTCGTTGTCCACGAGTACCGCCCTGTTCCTTCCCTCGAACTCCAAACATTTCCCTGCCCAGTTTCTTCGAACGCAGACTTTTTCGGGTCTGAGGACGAAGCATTGCCTCTGAATGACGTTGAAGAAACTCTTCCCGACGAATTCGGCGGCCATCGTGTTCACCATCTTCAAGCAAGCTCTGAACCTGCAAAATAGAAAAATTTTTGGAAACACGGACAAGTAAAAACTGATATTAAGAAATTTTTGGACTAATGTGGATGGGAAAGGACATGCCGAGCTGTACGATTTCTTTCAACAAAAAGGTAGGTTCATTCTTAGGGGTACATATCCTCCAAATTCTTATTCCAAAATGCCGTGTAGAAATGGCAGAATTAGGTACTACTTTTGTATAATATTGAGAAGCTATAGTCTTCGAAAAATCAAAAAGAATAACTCAAAGTAATAATTGTGTTATAATTATCATATTTTTATAAATTTATTTGTACAACATGAATGGAATAGAATAGTTTTATTGAGTAACCTGTACATAATTAAAGCGAAACATGAGGGGAAATAATGGGGGACTCAAAGGAAAAAATAAGAGGGATGTGGTTAACGCGGAATTCTATTTTCCACTTTCCCTACCTACTTGAACCTTTATCGGCATTTTCCAAATAATTGTTCGCTTCAGTAACTAGGTATGCAATCGGAATGCTGTATTTTAAATGCTATACGAAATAGGTAGGTTATGAATTGTACTATCAAGTAGCACTATATATGCTCCATCAGTGCGTTCCCTTAGTATGAACAGATATTCCCTTAGTACAGCTCATTTAAATTATATTCTGTAGCGAACCACGAATTTCCAGAACGATTGTGATAGGGTGAAGATGGTTTCCATATCACCAGCTCATTACCTGCTCAAACATAATCCCTCCAAAAGTGTTACTTCCTACACACGCGTCTATTCGAATATGTCAAATTTTATGTTTTTACCATAAGACGCAGAGGTATACCTACATATTAGTGGCTTCATCTGCTGCCCTGTTCTTTTAAGAAAAGCGTAAAATGAGTATGTAACATCAATAATCATCTTTCTTATTTTTCCAAATTCATGAACTCAATAATTACCTATTTTATAACAATTCAAAAATATATTCAAGAAACATATTCACCTTTATACATTTAGGCTTATTCATCTTCTTGCACTATAAATCCATTTTTACATTTACAAAACCATATTGTACCTAATCATAATATATAACATCATTCCCATATCAAATTGGGGTATGGTGGGGAGCCAGGATTTGACTAGACTTTATTATATAGGTAGTGTATATAATGCAGCAGAACAAGCAGGACGGTTGATGATTTGATTCCAGATAGACTTCTGAGTATCCATTTACGTACCTACATAACAACTAGTTGAGCTAAGGCATTCCTTCAGCTGAACCTCTGATCAACCTGTCTTGTGATGTAGGTATGCCATAAGATCCGTCAACTGTGAATGACTCATAATTGCCTTCCCAGCTCGAACATGGAAGAACGCCGAATAAGCACGTTCCCTTCGAGGGGTTCCCATGAAAAGCGATGTCGATGACTGCATAGTCAAAAGCCGTTTTCGACGTCGAAAACACAATAGATCTCGTCCCGTCGGTACTAGGAATAGCAGTTCCATTGTTGGGCGAGGCATGGATGTCCTTTCATCAGGCTTTAGCACCTCCCGGCGTGTAAAATGCAGATGAGACACAATAGCCCGCCACGACGGTTAATCGCTAATAACACGTACATCAAGATACTGTGATTTGAATGATACAATCACCAATGCAAGTTGAGGAATTCGTCGGTGACAAAAGATTTGCTTCTGACAGATTCGCAGTCTCTTCCACCGTATCGACAGAAGATAATACGTAATCGTTTGTATCATACATCTTTCCACTTAGAAGTGCTCCTGTGCCATCAGATGATAATATATGGAGCGATCGTTTAATGAATCCTTCTTTTAATCGAATCTATTCTTTGTAAGCCTCAAGACCGACACCGATGTACAAACAAATATTTAAATTTTCATGAGGTTTATTACCAAACAAACTAATTATTGAGAATGAAGCTGAAAAAGCAAGGTAAAAACAAGAAGAAACCGAAAGGAAAAGTGTTAGAGGCTACCTACAGGACTGGTTAAGAGCGTGGCTGTTAAAGAAGTAATGGCACTGCGTCAGCCCTCGAAACCCTCAAACAGCTCGATGTCACTTGATTAAACGTCGTTAAGACCTGACGAGTTGACGTCGAGTTCTCAGACTAATCCTCCCTAACGACCAAACGTTAAGGGTGAGCGAATCTTAGAACCCAACAAGACCTTTTATACAAAAAACAAAGAAAAAACTGCAAAGTGGGAAGTCAGTGTAGTTTGAATAACGGTAGTTCAAATCATTACTATTCTTGGAATATGGAAGTTTCAACTTTTGTGTATTTGTATCACAATGTGTGGTCAATACACATTTGACGGACCTTTTAGGCTGGCTCAAAATTAGTGTTAGTTCTGTCGTGCCAAAATTTCTCATAAGGTAATTCGATTTTGCGCTTGCTCATGCAAACAACAAGTGTCTGCACTATAGGTCTTCACTTCTGTGATAAGAAGGCAAGAAAATAGATACATACAGGACCCAGAGAACGTCTGCCAAGTGGGGAGGGGCAGTATAGCTTCTTCTCAACGCATAACATGGTAACAAGTTCTACCCACTCAATCCATAAAAATGTCATTAAAAAATAATAGATCAACAACTTTGGGAGTTTTGACTCTCACATCGAATTCTGAGCGGCTATCACTGATGCAATCGCGATGGAATCCATTGGATGCCACCTTGAAGGCAGCCCTCAACTACCCTCCAATTTTTATCGAAATCGGCCCATATCCTGAGAAATCGAGGCTTCAAAACATTCAAGCTTGCGCATGCCTGCACGAAACCATTGAATGACGGCGATGAAATTAATATGGGACCTCATACACTCGTAAGGGCTAATCTGCATTACCTCGGAAAATTTCACTGTGAGTTGGTATAGTTTTGCCCGGGGCAAGGAATTAACCAGAGACAGATTGAAATGGTAAGATTTTCCTATCTTCGGTAGTGAAGAAGCGAAATCAATCAACTAGTGATTACAATGGAGTGCCATTGGTGAATAATTTGCCAAATTTTAGAGCAGCATTAAAATTGTCGTTATTTCACTCTGATACACCTACTTAGATCCAGGCACACCTAAGATTCCCGCAGTTCCTTAAAACAATCGATTAATTAACTACTTCTTTATATTCTACCAGAGTGACATCTTCCCTTGGCATACCAATCATTAATAAACCAACTCATTTGTAGATCCCAATTCCGCGTCGTTACTACAGTTAAATGAAGGAAATAACTAAGCGTTACGGAGCTTTATGGCGTTGAAACGCTCGTCTGATTGATGATGCGTCGTCCACACGCCGATCCTCCCTCACTGACGTCTATGTGGGGAGGACGTCACGGCTAGTAGTCGAATAGTCGTACAGCTGTCGCTTTTTGCTCATTCACCGGAAACCTAGAACGACCTTCCTCTGAATGTCGATTTTTGTGTTACGCGTAGTGGATTTGGCGAATAAAATAAACAACCTACCCGGATCTGCCAATTTAATGGCTATTTTGTAAGGCTGCTTCGTCAAACCAGGTTTGAAGTGTCGTCGATCAGAGGGTTTCCAATATTTGTTTTAATTTTTTTTTTAACTTTTCACAGTTCATTGCAAATACCTAGGTAATTTTATCATCATTCTTGTAAAAAAAAGACTACCTAATTCCAGTGCGCTATCATACATATTTCCAGGGTTACCATCTCATTTTTACTTCCTCACTAGTGAAGGTAGGAAGCTATGTATTCGTGCAAGAAATACAAATATTTTTGCCCTCCAAAATCAAAATTTCCACTGGCTTTTTAAGTTTCAGAGCTTTCTGAACAATTTGGTTTCCTGTCTGTTTGTCTGTCTTCCTGTGGTCAATTCCTTGTCCCAGGCAAAACTATATGAAGTTGTGGTCCGAATTTGAAGACATTTTCAGGGATTGTGCGGGTTGGATTTTACCGCACTCGTTTTCGACCACTCTCTGACATCTGATACCCCACTTAAAGCACGTTTTTGTGAAGCTCTCACTGAAATCTTTCAGTTAAACGAATAAAATAGAATAGCCAGAATCGCCCATTGGAAATTGGACTATAGCTACTACACGATGCCGCTTAAATGAATTTTTACGAAATTGACGTGACTTGATTTTATACCGGTGTACCTACTATTGATATCCAATAACCTTCATGCAGAGGTAAACGGTCTTCGTTGGGAGGAAAATCCGTAACTATACGGGTAAGGGAAGTAGTATTAAGTTCCTCCCCACCAATATCTCTTCTAAATTACTTTAAAGCTTTTCGTTAGGTAGTTACTTCGATTTGTCGGTGAACCTTAGAGATGAGTAGTCAACTATAAGACACTAGGGGGGGGGTGGTCCCTAAATTATGCGCTAGTCTTTTGTCCGGGCTTATTACCCACTCCAAAAAAAAACATATCTCCATATCGATAATTCTCCGAATTTCCAAAACTGGTCAAAAGTGGTAAACTGGCAGCAACTTCGTTACTGCAAATAATATCCCCCCTTTCTATTGCAGATTCGAATTCTAAGCAAAATTGCACGAATAACAGACACAAAACACGATTTTTTACGACATTTCCAAAACAGTCCAAAAATTGAACACAAAAATGGATTTTCTCCAAAATTAAGTGTGACTCATGACTTTCACCTGTTTTTCCACGCTGACATTTCAACGTATGGAATTAAACATGTTTAATGTCCTACGTATAATGTCCCTATATATCCATGCTGCAAGTATAGCAGCATTGCACTTACGTTACACACTGAACATGATCTTGTTTTAAGTCAATTTCCTTCTCTTCAAAACAAATTTTGGAGATAGGTACCTGCGGAGGGCCATAAACCCTCAAACTTTTTACGAGACGACGTAAATTATATTCACCGGCTCCTCGTCCGCCTTTCAAAGCTGCCTTACCAGCTGGTAAAGTTAAACCTTCTTATTCTGAGAGAAAATAACTTAATCCCTTGTCCCGAAGTTTATGCGTAAATCTATCAGGGTACCCCAATAAAGTCATTCAAGGAGTCGAGGGTTGTTTGCTCGTTATGATCCCAACTTAGTATATGTAAGGAGGTCTGAAGATAGTTTTCATAAACACGTAAGCACCTGTATAGTGTTAAGTTAGTTCGATTTCAAAGCCAAAGAACACTTTTTGCAACAAACAGTGGATTTGGGCAAATTCCTTAGAACGTAAATTTTGGTATAACGAGAGGACACGTTCCAAAAAGGTTCTCCTACTGAAGAATTCAAAAAAATTGAAATTGGTCCTTCCGTTGATTTTAATCGAACATTCCACAAAAAAAAAAAAAAAAAACAAGATCATTCTATGCCAAAAGCCCAACAACAAATTAAAGGATCACTGGGATAATTGCATATCGATATTTTTCTCTCTTATGCATTTGAAGGATATCTCTTATGCATTTTTGGTTTTCTCAATCAAAAGATCTCCGTCACCAGAGCTTCACAAAAAAGTGTCCCGTCAAAACAGCTCAACGCCCTGGTATTCGGTCGTTATTTTCTTCGCTTATGCCTTCCGTTTTCATGCCAAAATCGGAATAATACTGCAGTATACGGGTAAGGCCAAGAAACGATTGTATCTAAGCCATAGGAGAACAATTAATTTTTTTCAACCATTCGGTAGATAGGTGATGCTCTTAAATTGCATAAACTGAACAGATTGCAAAATGATGACGGTGTATTATAGTGATCATGATCAATATTGCTTTCGAGCAGGTGGCGCGGTTCGGAAAGCTGCTCCAGGCTCTTGAGGACTACTATCCCTTCTGTTCATTATTTACTGACAATTGTGGTGTAGACTATACTGTGCTAATCGATGGCATTGTTAAGGTGGGTACGTAAGAAGATGATCCTTTGAATGAGATGTCGAATACGAAAAGCTCAACGTACGAGTATGTAGGTAAAAATAAACTCGAGGAAAAACTCGTGAAACGATAGAAACCCTCCGATAAAATAAATCCAATTAGAAAACTAGTAAAGAGGACGGATATCGTTTCTAATTGGTCCGGCGATCAACAGATAGCAACTGCTCGGTCAGAAAAGCAATTTATGAGGAGAACGACGGTAGTGGATCTCCTGGCTTACGACTTTCTTATCTCAGGCGAGCGGGCACGACTTGAATCCTCTTTTACGGGAAAAAAGTTTTAATCGAAAATGCGTTTGATGAACTTGTTCGAAAAAGTTGTATACCGTCTTGAGAATCAAAAGAGTTTTTCTCGGCAATGGAATGCAAGGTATCATTGAATAAGGTACTATTTTTTATGTAGGTTCTAGGTAGGTAGCCTTATAGGATTAGGAGCCCAATCCTTAATAGTACCTAGGTAAATAGTAAATCCAATAATTACCAGGCTATTTAGAAATCGCATCAAATACTATTGTTTTTAGCCTTTTTCTTTCTGCTTCCTCACTACCAAAGATAAGGAAGCAGGTTGCCCTATATTCGTACAATGAGTCAAGGAAATTTGTCTCCTCCAAATAAAAATTTGACAACGCATTTTGCTTTAAAAATTTCCTGAACAAATTTGGTTCCGTTGTGTCGGACTGTCTGAGGTCAACTCCTTGCCCTGGACGAAACTCCGAAATTATTCGTCCAATTTTGATGATCGTGCAGCATCCCTAGACAGTCTCCTCCGAATTTACTCGCTATCGAATCAGTGGAAAACGCGAAAAAAACGTCTCCACGATGGGACAAATTCTAAATTGTGTTGATGTTTGTCAGTTTAGAAAAATACGAATTCGGTCTTAAACTCTTTTGTGTGAGCAAACTCACTTTTCGAAGTATATGATAATTTAGAGCCCCGAAAATATGAATTTTTTCTCTCCTAAATATGATTTTACGAATGGAGAATCAGTTACCTAGGTATATAATATAATTCATAATATCCATTATCACTGACTTTTCCAAAATCATTATAAAATATCAACGATGATTTCAATGATCTAGCTAGGTATTGATACGACGATTTATGCGATGTCCCAATAGAATAGAGTATTCATGTCACGATATAACAAATCATAATCCTTCCGCTGGCATGAGTTTGT
The DNA here is from genome assembly GCA_030264115.1 of Lygus lineolaris. Lineage (NCBI taxonomy): Eukaryota > Metazoa > Arthropoda > Insecta > Hemiptera > Miridae > Lygus > Lygus lineolaris. Next base: position 12,705,792 of record JAEMON010000006.1, on the reverse strand, counting down.
CCTCAAATGGGTAAGAAGGCATTATGTTATGTAAACTGGAAGGATAAAATGCCTGTACCCTGTCATTTGAAATAAATGTTTATTTAGAAAAAATAATGATTTGTGTTATTTATGTGAAAGCGCTCTCTACTTCCCACATACTTGACAAGTACCTACTTTTTTTTAATATGTTGAACATGACTTGCACTAACTTTTACCACGATTTGACGGTCCTGATGTATCGTGATAGAAGTTCATTCACTATAAAATTTGCGAGGGTTATTTTATTCTTTTTCCTTATTATTACGCGTAATATTGGTATTAATAATTATGTTTCCAACTAGGGTTTTGACCGTTCGATCGATTGGCTCGGTGTGTTTCGAGTTTATTCAATTTCGGACATACAGACACAGAGATATTCTACTACCTGCGCTACGGAAATCCCGTCTGGAACACCCAAGAAAACCGATCGGGGTGGGTGCAGCGTTAATTAAAAGGAATGTGTGGTCTTCATTAGTTCTATAAGAAGGGGCCACTTAGATATGTCGAAGATTATAAAAGAAGCTGGACGATAATAATTATCTGTATACCCCCCTGACAACACCCACATCCCCCTCGTGGTATGGTGAAATGAAAAGGGTTTCCAAATGGGGAGGTTGTGAGAAGCAAAAACTTCTAGGGACTTCTAGGGATCTTTTTATTAGTTTCCAATATCAATTTTCATAAGGGAGTGGTATCCTTCTAACGGTTTGTCGTACAACTCCACCATTACCTGCGTTCAAAATACGTTCCATAAAATGATAATGACGTTCATCTGCTGTAAAAAATGACTCCCATGTGAATATAAGATAGGGAAAATTGTCAAAATTTAATGCAATAGGAGTTCAACTTAAATAAATCCAATACAATAAATACAATATTTATACAAATCCAGCAATAATACCTACTTCTGAAATTCTTGGATGCTGTTGTGGGTGTGTTTTTTTATACTGTATTCTTGGATTTCCTATTAATGTAGCAGCCAACCCATTACAGCATTACACTATATGGTTGGTACGGGGATAGGTTCTGTGCAGTGCGAGAGAATGTGGAGGCCAAACATGGAAACCCGTAAGCTTAGTTACATCAACGTGTACTTTGTAGTAATTGAGTTTACGATAATATGATTGAAGAGCTGAGAATCATACACACCTGCACATAAGAACTATAGAGACTTTTCCTGTGATTCAGCCCTGAACTGTAATGAAAATTCAACCGGAATCACCGAACTCTTGTGATGAGTACCTCCAACATCCTAGCTGTCATGTACCGTCGATCCTACTGAATGCAATATTCCCTTCGTATATTCCCTTCGAATTTCATCCAAACCAAAGTATATTTTGCTGGTTTGAATGAATTTATTTACCTCTTTCTCATAGAGAAGAAACAAAAAATTTGTTCGGATAGCTCGGAAACGCGAAATTTGAGCGAATATTTTTATTTCGAGGATCAACCAATTATTCTACTTTCAACATGGAACGCTGGATTGTCTCATTAGGTAGTTAGAAAGCCCAGCGAACGATTCATGTTTCGGTGAATTACTTGTACGCTCCTTATCCAGCTAAATAAAGGACCAATTTATTGTAGAAACTTAGCTCCTATCTGATGATCCGAAGAACTCCAACAATAAAGACATCGATAGAAACACTTAACACTATCTCACGGGATTCAACACCTTTGTTGAGGACTAGTAGTCCAAATACTTGATCTGACATCTCAACCATTGGGGGTCGGCTTTTAAATAGTGAGAAGGCAGGTAAAGTTTCTAAAACCTCTCCGAATAAATCTGACTGTAATTGACAACGCCTTCCGTGATCGAAGATAAAAAATTCTTCACCCTCCCCATTTGAACGTTGAGGTGTGCTTTGATTCGAGATTTCTCACCATTCAGTCCTTTTCTTATTTTTATTTGGTTTTATTTTTTAGAAAATATTCACCCAACCCCGGCTCACTACACCACCTCCTCTGGTCTCCTCCTTCATACACCTTCTTTTAGATTTATGTTTCAATTTCTTTTTATCATGTCTTTTATGTGCATTACGTCACTACTATAAACGAGCTACACCTCAACTTCTCCTATCCATTCCGTCAAATCTCTGATTCGAACAATATTCTATTAGCATTTTTTCTCTCTCACTGCTGGTTCTTAGCTATCTGCCTCAATCTATTCGAGTTCTCTATGTTCTAAACAATGTCGTCTGTTGTCTAAATTAATATTCAAAAGGTTACTGTTCAACTTTCAAATCACACAAATTCCATCATCATCCGGACTGAATTCATTTTTCTTAGCTCGAATTATCAATGAGTCAGTATCGAACGCGATTTGCTATAGTGAACTGTAGCAGATGAGGACTTCTGATTTTTAGTAGAGGCCTACCTGTGTTCGGATTTATCCTAGATTTTACTGGACAAATACCTACCTAAAATAAATGCAGTTTCTGCTACCACTCAGTGTTAGTAAAATTGAGAAAACAAAATACCCTTATTATATTGGAGAATGGAAAGATTATGTAGGATAGAAGCCTACCTACTACTCTGCTTAAATCAATATTAAATGAAATATAGAAATTAATGGAATTACCAGATCTATGTGGTGCTGAAGGTAAGTATCCACAAGGAAGGAAAAGAATTAACGAAAATACCACGAGGTAGGTAAAAATGGAGAAATAGTAGAACGTTTTGAATTTGAATACAACTTACTAGGCAATGTTCGTTGAACTAGGTAATGATTTCGATTTGGTAACTGGGGAGGAGAAAATATTTAAGAAACAAAATTGAGTGAAAATTGGCTCCCAGGAATTTTTTGAGGAAACTAAAAAACCGCGGCTGAGGACAGAAACAGGCTTTTTTAACTCGTGAACATACTTTGTTCATTTGGTGCGTTAAGACCAGTTCAGGGGAACAACACAAGGGCTTACGTGGCTCTGGAATTTTGAGGTCACTTTTCTAGGAAGGGAGTTTTACGTTGGGCACTTCACGTTGAATAAATGCGTTGGAATTCAGTACAAAAATCGGCGAAAAACTAGTTTTTTAGTTTTGATTTTTAGGTCTGTTGTATTGGATGCTCTTTAATTATTATTTTTTGTGTGTATTATCTATCATTGAAGTAGGTCCCTATGATAACAAACACTTGACCGTATCATCAAGGGTCGTGGTTTATGCAAGTTAGATGTTTCGAGGTAGATTCTTATTCAAAGTGGAGTGACCATGGTTCAGGCAGACGCCACGTGGGCGTCACGGTTCTACGCGTGAAAATCCACGATTCTTGCGGTCTCACCACGTCTACCATGCACGTTCTTTTTGTTCGCTTTGGGTAGGTACTAAACAACTGGTGTCTGTTTAAATGTCATGGAGGAACATTCGGCTTGAGAGTTGACCTTTCAAGTCTGTACTGTCATTTCTTTTCTGTTGGATCTGAGGTTTCTATAAGAGAGGAGCGCATTTTTGCTTCCTCACAACCAACATAAATATTAGGTCCCGTTTTCTAGCCTAGAAATTGCCATTCAATAAGCAGTAACCACTACGAAAGAAGGTCCCGGAAATTATTGATCCGCTCAAGGCTTGAGAAATTTATGCGACAGGTCGTAAAGGGTTTGATGATACATTGGCCAAACTGGGTGTCGCTGGTCTTCCATCTGATTATGTATCGGCTGTCAGAGGGCAGACACCCCGGGGCATAAAGGACCCCAGGGTAGGGTGTTGGGGGTTAAATGTTTTGCTCTGATCGGATGCCAGTGGGATGTTTTGTGGCCACTTGTGGTCTATCAGCTCCGTTCTCTGATCAACCGTCTGGAAAGATAGCAGCTCCCTTCCGAGGTTCTGGGGATTGATATTGGGAACAAGGGAGGACACCCTCGTTTTTGCTTTCGATACGTACACCTTCCTCTCGGGGAAGCCTTTTTGAAACTGCTTCTTGTATACAATACAATACAACTTTGTATACAATACACTAGGTAGGTATATAAATAACCACTTGGATTTCAATCATTCTTAACAAATGTAAAATAAATTTCATACCTAAAGTTTCTGACTGAACCGTGAATGAACTCCAGTAAAAGAAATCGTAGTAAAACCAGTACAACCAATCTCTTCTTCTTCTAAATGTGCCCTACCTCGTCCTCCGGACGTTCGTACTCACCATGGAGAGTGCTTCCTTGAATTCGTCTTCCTGAAGAGTTCCCCCTACTTTTTGGGTCATTCACACTCAGAACAGCTTCCGTCCTATGCCCCTTTCTCGCTCCATCTTTCTCGTCTTAATCAGCTGTCTCAACATACCTCTCTCTTCTGAAGACGTGATTCGAGTAATTTGGCGGCATTAACAGTTGTCAACAGCTATCTTTGAACACTATATAGCTCTCTGCAGAACCTCTTAGGTGGTCACCTAAGCCCCATCTCGAACGCTTCCAACCTGCCCAAGGAAGACACCTTGAAAGTCCTGCATTCTGATCCATAAACAGGAGGACTGACAACATTATTAATTTGATCATACCCTAAAAGATGAGCCTCAGGTTCAATCTCTTGTTGCGAAACAGCTTGTCCATTTTATCATTTTAAAATGTTATCATGAACTGGATTTTTGTCCTACATTGTTTCTCGTTTCGGTTTATCTCTGATTTGTGATTAGTTTAATCTATTCTCTCCCTTCGTCGGTTTAATGTCGTTAGAAGCACAGGGTTATTCGAGTTTGTGAAGAGGTCAATTTTAATATATTCGCATTACAAGACGACGAATGAAGTTTTTCCTGTTAGTCGCCTCGATTTGTCACTGTAAAGGATGGATGGGTGTCATCAGGCATCGCCTCACGATGAAAAGAACAACTTATGAGGACGGGGGAAAGAAAAGAGCTATCAGAGTTTAACAAAAGTCTTTAGGGGCTTAAAGACGCTTCACCAGCTCATAGGATTAATGTGGCCTCGTTAAGGGAGACTTACCTACTCGTATGTTTTTTTTTTTTTTTTTTTACATGAGGGGTTCCTGACAAGTGCTGAGTCGGTTTGTGAGGTCTTTTTACCAATGGTGCATTCGGTGCTCAATCACCGCCAAAGCTGTTCGCCGCCCTTACAAAAACACCTTTTAGGATCATGGATGCTTTTAAGCTGAAGGAATACCTTGGAAGCTATTCCTAAGGAAACATTGAATCTTTTCTATATACACTATAAAAATTATGAATCATTCAACAGTTTGTCCAAAAACGGTGATAACAAAATATGACCCTGAACCAAGCTTGTCGTATTATCAGGTTCAGGAAACGTTTTCTCTTAGTCTACATCATTGAAGCGTTCAAAAAGTATGAAACATAAACAGACTATGCACGCCATTCCACTAAGTTTGGCTCCAGCAGGTGAAACAATCATCAAAATCTGGGAAATGCCTCAGAGTTTTACAATGAATTAATGCATTTTATTTATTAAATAAAAATATAGATAAGAAAAATGAGTTTTTAATTTTGTGAAAATTACATGAGATTTTGCAACAGATGTTTGTAAACATGAAAGTACTTCTATGCTTCATATTTTAGTAGATTGGCATCTATCGCGTGGTCGGTTCTCTCAATAATTATATTTTTTAGTAGATCAAATAGAGAATGGATCAAAATTGGAGTAAAATGCTTTTATCACCTTGAAATTAGAGGCAAGGCCGAACATTTGGCTGGCAAGAGAGAGGGCGATGATGGGGTGAAAAGGAACCAGATGATTTGGAGAAGAAAAGGAAGCATACAAGTTCCATTGTGTCACCCAACATTATATCGTCCCCTTCTCGATTTTTTACCCCTAAATGACGGACCTAGTGTGCCTAGAGAGGGACGTCCTTTTGGAATTAAAAGATGGAAGTCAGTCCCGTGCGAGAGGTAGGTAAAAAGACTGTTACAAAAGGTTTAGAGCGGTGGGGGAAGGTTGACCACTTGAATGAAAAGGGGGTGACAATGCGGCTTGAGGGTTGCAGCTCCGTCAACCCTAACTGAGGACGAGTGCCCTCTAATAAGCGAGAGTGAGGAAGGTGTATCCTAATGGCTCTAGATTAATATAACATCCCCTCCCACTGGTGCAAGAGTGAACCTTGAAGAAATACCGAGCCAACGGTTCCTCCTGCTCAGTGAGTATAGCATAGCTGCCTAACAACATACTTATATCTAATACCCACTAACATGAACTGCTGTTCAGTTCCTGGACAACGATTGTACGGCCACTCTACTGCCGTACGAGACGAATTTGATCAATACCTCAGATTTATCGTCAGGTTCTCTTGAAATACATGGCGATTGCAATATAATACCGATATAGGTAGCTATTTATTTCATACTATCAATCTAAATAAGTAGTTACCTATAGGTAGATCATGATAGATCTTCATTATCCATACTTTTCGTTTTTTAACATGAGAAGTAGAGAATCTTGATAACACGCCTGAAATCTCTGGTAGCTCTGCCCGGGAACCATTTTTCAATTTCAGGTAATTATTAATTTTTTTTGAACCCTCTTTTTTGCAAGAAATATTTTTGGAAGTTGAGACACTAACCACAGCAACCCCGGATAATTGGGATGATTTCCTAGGACACATTATGTCCCGCCGTTCTGGCTAGGTCAAATCAAGTGGGACATGTATGTCCCAACCGCTTTTGTCATGCAGAATACTTAGGGACACATCTGTCCCAGCTGTTCTAATAGGGCTGTAGGAGATCTCAAAATAAGTAGTACCTACGAATGTGTCGATTTTAGGTACCTATATACATCATATTTTGATACCTAATAAAATAATAATCCTTCCTTGATTTGTTATTCTGAACAAGACCTGTATCTTCTATCTAGATTATAAAACTAAATATTATACCTAATGGACCACCTACCAACATCTCCTTAGTAAGAATATTATAACGATTCAATCAATTTATTGCAGTCCAACTTGAATAAAATGGAGCTCACTCAGCTGATCAGTGACCACTCAGGCGCCTTCAGCATTCTCCATTGACCCTGCTTCTCAAATTTCAGCTTCCTGCGTTCAACAGGAGAGAAAATGGCCTTGGAGCTCACTCAGCTGATCAGTGACAATAACCAAAAGCATTTCGGTACAACTAGACCCCAAATGGAGCCGATATAACGTGGTAACTAAGAAATCGGTCCGTGGTAACTAACAAAAAAAAAAAGTTGAATATTTGCGTGTCGGAATTCACAGAAAGACCCCCAGCCCTAAAACATTAAACATGTTAACATCCACATGACTTATTACGTTAGTCACCTAGTTATTACATGAGTTAGTCATGGCATTATAATAATATTGTTCTACACGTTTTTGGTTTAGAATAAAGTCGTTACAAAATTATTGTATTAAGAGACATTCCAACCCCTACTTTAAAAAAGGAAAAAACAATGGCGCTACTTTATCACAAGCGGTCATCATAATTACTTCGTGTACAAAAATATTTACAATCAGCCATCAGACTGCTTGAGATACGAGTACCGACCATTTCTTGCTACATGAAGAAGAAAAAACAATCCTGATTCAGTTTCCTAATAATTAAAACCCAATTATTGCATCCAGGCTCAAATACCGGACTACCTGACCAAGCTGATGTGCGCCCATTTGCCCTGGATAATTGTCTGGTTTCACCTCCCGTAAATCTTTGCAACGCCGCAATAAATTTCGCCATTTTACTGGTACTATAATGCATTCGAAGAAGTAGGTAGTTATTTAACAGTATGCTTTATCGAGTTGGAACAATAAGCGGTAGTTTAGTTGGACTTATAGGAACACCATTTTGGAAGAGGAAAAATTGTTCTTATTCATCCAATTTACTTAGGTGCTTATTATTGGTATGTACGAGTACAATACCGTGTTATTAATAATGATCACACGAACATTCAAGATTTTTTGTTTTACTTGAACAAGATCTTTCAAAGATCTAAGGCACTTTATGCCAATAGATTAATTTCGTTTTACTATTCAACAACGTGCTAGGTAGGTATGGTTATTAGCACTTTTGAAATATCTACCGACTCAAAATAAAATGTCTGTATTTTAGAATATTATATAGTGAATATACTGTGGGTACAAGGGTATTCTATTCGATATTAGCATCTCTTTTTCGAGATTTTACGGCTAAACGAAGTTCCTCTTCACGTTACTCTTCTTGAAATTCCACAAAATAGGAAGGCGATTGCCGAATGTTGTACTTAGAGAGTGTTTGAAGATGATTTGTGCAGAGATGCATTCATATTCATACATAATTAAGATAATGCAAATATAAATCAGTCAGGTACCATCAATGGGCGAGAGGGTTTTACACGATCACCGAAATCGATAAGCCAGATGGAGCGAATCTTGTCCTCTAACAAAATCTTGAAAAACGAACCAAAACGAAGAACAAGTGGCATTAAGAAAGTCGAACACATAATGAAAACACCTACAAAATGGAAACCTGTAGTTTAAAGTTCTGAACAACCTTTAAATACCCGGCAGATCTGTCACTCGAACATCCACGAAAAATTTCTAAAGAACAGCACCCAAGGCAAGACTAAACACTGATAATAATCACCTGGACTGAATATAAATTGATGTTAAAAATCCGTGCCGGTTAAAAAAAATCAAGACTCATTTTTCAAAAGCATCCAATTTCCTGTAGAAACACTGAATGGTCAACTTCTTAACTCTTCAGTGTGACAATTTTTTTTTTGTCGCTGGTAGCCTATTTGGTTTTTTTCTTCCAACCAAATTAACGAAACCAGTTCCGACGTGTGGGAGAAACGGAACCCTCCCTGGAAGATTGGACTAACTGAGACAAGTTGACATAATTTATCATTAACTGCTCTATACCAGGTTTTGTGAGAGTTTGTGAATTTAAAGAATGTAATATCTCAGATCCGTTTGGATCTTTAGGAGTCTCTAAGAGGTTGTAAACCGAGTGGTCTACTGTAGTCCTAAATTAATATTTCGATTTCCCCACACCTACCCATGGATTTTCTACCACTGATTAAAGAGTAATTCATGTTGAGATGGAGTTTTGAGAATTCTATTATCCATAATAAATTTGCAAACATTCACACCAAGACAAAACACTCGATTCCATAATCTACAAACCATTCACAGCACATGAAGTAGGTACGGCCTAAAGAAAAGTAATACCTACGACTGTGTGTATGCAGCAAATTTATTACCTAATAATTGTTCGAGTAGCTATGTTTGCTTGACATATTTTTTCTTTCGTTAATTCATCTGAGTAAACACTATAGTGGACACATGGTTCTAGTTATTGTTTCAAAGAAGTAAGTACCTTTAATTTCCAGTTTCCATGAAAAATCTAGGAAATATGAGCAAAATTTTGCAAATAAAATAGGTAAATACAAGTAGGTACGTACCTACACTTTTCTCTGGATTGTTCAAAAACATACCGATGTGTAAAAACATATCAATTTCACGGAGATTATTTTTGGAGCGGTCACCGTTATTTCATATTCCACCGAAATTAGCCTGAATAATACAATATTTTAATACTCATTTAAGTATATAGGTAGGTACCCATAAGCACGATTAGTAGGCATCATATATGAATGGGGACGTACACGATGACAGGAAAACTTTCTTAATTTTGATCACTTTCTTTTTTACTCTTAAAGTGAACAGTCCGCTTTACACATGAATTATGAAAAACTAAGAGTATACTTTCACGAAGTACTAAATCCAATTGGTTTCGGGTTACAAAGCCCAACTAAAAAGAAAACAACGTCAAGAAGTCTAGAGTGGTGAGTGGAAGGGTCGAAATGGATTAATAATTGAAGGTCGTCAGAATGATACGAACTAACTGGCAAGCCCTTCGCGAACGATCTTTCTGCCTAATTAAACCAGCTCCCTCGAGAGCTGAGTCACAAAGTACTGCAACTCAACTCTGCAGACCTATCTGCCCCAGTCCCTTGATCATGCGGGGGTCCACTAACTGGTATAGGCGGCGGTCGAATGTCTGTATGGAAGTTGACAAAATGACTTTTTCCCTTGTCGACACACTTCTCGGTTTATTCGTGGATAATCGGCCAATTATCACTTTGTGTATGTATATCCGAAGGATCAAGTAGCGAAATATTCACGCGAGGGATTTTTTATTTTGTAGTTGCAAGGGTCCTCCTCCTCCGATAAGTTTGGAATTCATATGAATAATGTCGTACCTAATTCTGTCTGCCTATACATTGATCAGAATGATGAAATGTCACGTTTCTTTTCGCAGTTTCATGCTATTTGAAGAACTCAACTTCTCAATTTTTATCTGTACGTTTGTTTGTTTTTCACGGTCACAGAGGCCGTCCAACGTATTGATGTGAGTTGCAGAGTTTCATTAGATTAGTCTAGCATAAATTGTAGGCTATTTAGAATTTTTCGAATCAGGGAGTTATTTGGGGAGAGTGTGAGTTAAATCTAGGGCTTTGACCATATTGCCATAACTGCAACATAGAGTGTCTACGTGAACCAAACCTTGCGAAACTTCGGGGATATTTTTATACCATACCAATCTGGATTATGCTGCAGTTATGAAGATCAACCCAACACAGAAATATTTCGTCAACTTTGATCGGGAATGGGGTCCACTGAAATATTCACCTTCTTCGCCGAGGTTTCGATAAATTTATTATACCTTCTTCAGGGCTCGAAGGAAATACTACGGTGTCGACATTACACCTCCGTCTTCATTCATTTAAAAACCAGGTTGATAAGGAGCAACGAAACACTAATACCAGTGAAAATGATGAGATAAATTTTAACAAAAAACACCAGGCTATCAAAAACTTAACAAACTTGCGATTAACAAATGGAAAACAACGTTCAGGCTAACAAGCACTCAAGCAGTGTTAAAATTTTAACTGGATTGATCAAAATTCCATCGAGCCCTGAAGAAGTTATAATAAATTTATCGAGAGCTCGGCGAAGAAGGTGAATATTTCATGGGAACTATTCCCGATCAAAGTTGACGAAATCAGGATTATGGGCCTTCAAATTGTTTTCAATTTCAAGTTCGAGGGGGTTTTAGGGGTGGTGGTGGGGGGTAACTCCAGGGTTTTCGGCTTTCACGTTCCCATGCATGATTTAAACTGTATGTACAAAACATAAATCATACAGGGTGATTCAGGATGGAAGCGAAAAATAAATTGGGTGAAACTAGACACAAAATGGGGTAGAATGTCACCAACCGCACCTTTCTATCTCAATCCGTTCCCTAGTTATGTTAGTTATACAGGTCTCTGTTGAAGCCATCAAAGTACCTATACCCGACATTCTGCTGAAGCAGTGTATCCAAACTTCCCTCCTTGCGCAAGAATTCTTCAGGGCGAGACTTTCTCGAAAACCCATCGAAAATCCCGATAAACCAATTCTCACCCCAAGATGAAGCCTCCAGCTTCAACCAGGAGGCTTCAACCTCCAGCTTGAAGTACAGAACTCCGACTTATACAGGGATTATAAATATAATTCCTCCATAATTTGATAGGAAGAGCAGCGAAATAGGAAATTATAAATGTATATATGCAAGAAACCTTCCACCTAATACAACGATACCAAATCACTTTATTTGGGCCGATGCCCCAAAAGGCTGACAGTAGATATCAGTGTTGGGCAGGTTTTGTTTTGGATTTCTGATTGGTTCATCTCTTTGATTAATCACCTTTTTTTGTACTTCTACCTGTATTCTGTCGCCAATTTTGTCTAATAATATTTCTTTCTCCTCCTAGTATATATAAAGTGATTTAATGTATTATAAACATACATAGTGATTTAATACTGAATGTAGATAGATCCGGATCTGGAAAGATCTTGATCCACTGACGTTGTAGCTTGTAGGTACTAGCAAAAATGCAAATAAAGATAGATACCAGCATTTATGGTCAAGGTATAGCAAAGTTGTGGGTTTTTCTTACTTTGAAAGTGATAGGTCACCATAATTTTTAGTATTCTCTGAATTAAAATGGTCTATTTAACATCAGGAATGCTGAGCCAAATAGGGTGTTTCTGATGCTTGGGCAGAAAATAAAGACCTAAGATCATCAGTTACCAGTTAAGATGAAGAAATTAGGATGGAGGAGTAGTCTTTTATATATTTTGATCAAATAGCTCTTAGGGGACTCTGTATACCTAACATGTTTGTTCTCTATCAGGCATAAGAGTATCGATTAGTTTTAGAAGTTCTTCAGGTCGTATAAGGTCTGAATTAGTTGGCAAGACTGCCGATAGATGGGAGGGTGCTGTCGGCTCAAACGGACTCCTGGCACATATAACTCTCTTCCCAAGTGACCGAAAACCACCTTTCCAGAGGATATATATACGTAACACCACCGTACTATATCGGGGAGGTCCGATGCGATCCATGTGTCACGTCGTCAGAAATGACAAGAGACAAATGAATTCAGTAATTGATACAAGTAACTCAGCTATGAAATATAGTGAAACCTCCACACATCGGGCGCGAGGATGACCTCTCTTTTTGCTCTCAAGCATCATTAAGTTATCTAAAACTGACTTTTTCAGATTATTATTTTACTGCAGTTCAATTTTATAACGCGAATTTTTTTCCTGTGGACCAAAAAATTGTTCCTTCTGCACATGGTCTACTGTGAATCCAAGAATGCTCCGTGAATTTTTCCAGATTGTTATGACCACCCATTAAAAAGTTATGGCATGTCCACTATACCGGACACTGGTTCCAAACTTGAAATTTTTCGCTCAAAGTGGACCGTATGCTCGACACTGGTTCTTCAATAGAAATATTTTTTAAACGCAATATTCATGTAAGAATCCAAATATATATTTTTTTTTTTTTTTTTTTAGGGAACTGAGGTTGTAATATGGGATAAAAAGGCTCCTCACGAAATCAATGCAACGGGCTCTAGAAACCAAACAAATCCGTCTTCACAAAATAAAATACTCTGCCAAGTGGAAATGGCACATAGCTTACTATCCTCCAAAAAAATTCGAACGAAATGGGATGAAAACTGTGGTTTTCAAGGCTATAACAACGAAATTGAATTCCACGTCAGCCCATGAGCAGAGTCTGCCGCTGATTCAATTATTATGAAATTCATAAGGGACCTCTGGGGGCCTGTCATCATATTCCCGAAAAATGTGTGCAAATTTGAATCATAACTGTGTAAGTTATACCTGTTAGACATATATCAAATTTTCACAAAAGTGAAAACAAAGCTTACGCTGTCTTTGGTTGGCTCGGAAGCAACACACACATCATGATAGTAACCATCAACCCATGTTTTTGGTAATCAGCTGGCCAACCAATGTCCCTCCTACCTCCAGGACTTTGAAACAATGAGCCGTCGTTAAGAATAGCTTCGATCACGATGCAACAGAAGGGGACTCTACCATGGCCTATGTTACTATGTTAGGTAATCCCAGGAACTCGCTGAACATTTTGCAACCATCATCATCGTAATCAGTCCTTCTTTTTGGGCATGAAAGAGCAACAAACAGGCAACAACGAGTAATCATAACATTAGGTATATAACAGGAATTATTATAATAACTGTGATAGAATTTGAGGCCAAATTATCAAGAAGAATACAAGTAAGAGTGTTTTTTAGCTACCACTTATTGTAAAAAAAATATTAGATTTTGGCACTCATGTCCAGCCCCTTGGACATGACATTTTAGAATTTTGTAGCAAACTTATCCGCGGTTCTCGCTACTTTCTATCACTTTCAACTCGTCACATTTCATGGTTTTGTTTTCCACATGGTTATTTCGGTTATGTTCTCTTGATGAAACTGGGCTACAGTATCCATCCAAAGATCTCATAGAAGGTATAGAAACAAAAACTAACCACATGGATACGATAGGTTACCCGGGAAAATTCAAACTTTGAATGTCCAGCCGGCTGGACACTGGAACTGAAGGGGTTAATAGATTAGGAAAACCCAAATTATTTCTTTTAACGCACGAAGGCCAATTGTATCGTATATATATCAAAGCAAAAATAAGCTCAAGAAAAACCTTAATTTTATTTCTGCACATTGATTTTTCGATCCTTCTCCATTTCTTCCCCGTGGCAGAAAAGTCTGCTCTACCAGTTCATTATATTATTTTGCCCGAGAAAGGAGTTTGTATTTTTTATTTAAACGGTCAGGAGATTATTAAAATCTAACGATTTGTTTACTTCCACAGTTTCATTGCAGATTGTGGTTATTTCTAGGTACCTATCTACCTGCATTACATCCGTTCCCATGACAAGGGACTATGATGGCGTGAGCTCAGTAAATCAAACAGAGCGAGGAAGTTGGTAGGGACATAAATCAACACTTAGGAGCAAACCGAGAAGTGACAAAAAAGAATTACAAGATTACAAAATAATTAAAGGTAGGTGTAAAATATTCCAATTTATTTCATTACTCCGTCCCAAGTTAGGCCACTACCTACTTCATTTTTTATCTCTAGTGCAGCAGAAGATGGGGTGTGCACACGTCGTAGAGATGGTAAGTAAATAAAAATAAGTATTATGAAAATAATGTAAATGTAAACATCAACAAAAGATAGCTAGATACCTACCTAGTGCAGGAAGAAGGAACCGTCTAATATGAAATTATGGCGTGAACAGAAAAGGAAGTAGTTTGAGTACCTGTTCATTTATTAGTACAGTTATGAGTGAAATTATACAATCATAGTACTGCATGATTATTGTCATTTACAGTTCGAAAGTATTGTTTTAAATTTATGGTTTTGTGATGAAAATAAGAATAGGTTCCTATAGACCTAAAATGCCTTCTTTCAGTTTCAACCGAAGGTTTTCTCATCTCCCAATAATGTATTTCCATAAAGATCGTGACCGCGTCTTTCCTCAGCTAAAGTCATGCAGTGATCCGAGGGAACACTTTAATTCCGGTGCGTCAGAAATCGGCTGGAAAAAGCGTCAAAAACGGTCACGACTCGGTTCTCGTTCAAGATGGCAGACTAGATGATAATATCGGACACGTGGGATGACGCTATGCGTTACTCTCCCAAATAACGATAATCGGGAAAGATTCCTCTTGTTTTATACCTATAACAATGGGTAGGTTCAGAGAACTTATGAGATGACCCCATCAACCGAGCCCAAATAAGTAACTTTATGATATGATCGGCTTTTCCCAAGAACTTTCTTTACAAGCAGGTAAATGGTGATTCAAACCTCCTTCCAGGAGGACCCTTCCTATTTCAGGTCTTGAGCAGCGATAAGCTGTGACATGCTAAAGAAAAAGTTACTCTTATGGTACCAAAATTACTGTAGTGAAGGAGGTTATTTTTAAAATTCGTCATAATAATAAAATGATGTTGTGTCAAACAATATATTCAACCTGCCACAATACCGGGATATGGAATTTATTATTAGTTTGGCTAATAAATGTTTGGATAGCAATAAGTACCTACTATGGGGGTGAGGGTGAAAGAATAAAAAAAATATAATAATAATAATAATAATGGCTTCTTCCGGTAGGTTCTATCTAAGATACCCACTACGACTAATCTAGGAATTTGCAAATTTTCCATCATTTTTTGCACTAAAAATGACCACAACCATATTCCTTTAACCCTGTTTGAGAATGTAATGTGATTTTCTACACCCATACCAGTTAAGGAGTGAGAGCAAGCAATGAATTCTGCGAAAACGACTAGTGGAAGATGAGGCACCAACAAGCACCATTATCCATCACTGCTAGAAGGAAAATATGTTGTTACACTATTGTAATTGTTGAAGATTATGGACTGAACCTTATGGGAATATCACAACTTGGCAAAACCAGTCTCCATAACGAAAAGCAATTCTCATACATAGAAGGAACATCCTATGATGATAAAGGGAAAAATCAGTCTGTGGCATATCTATTTATTAGATACTATGTGAGTGTAGTGTGAAACGCTTTTTGATTCGATCTGAAAACTCCGGTTCCCGTCAGCACATCAATCCCATTCCTGAACAATCATCGATTTCTCCTCTCATGCTCGATGAATGATTGAATGAAAATCATAGTGCCTCAATCATTATTCTTGAAAATCACTTTTTCTGGCATGCTCTACCCCACACCTAACTATAGGTAGCTACATAATATAACTCATCTACCTAGCAATACAAGTCGATAATCTTCGATTTAGTGAATTCCTTATTTATGTTTTTATCAAGAAGTGATTCTAAAATATTTCTCTACATCTGTGGAAAGTTTAGTTTCCATGATAAGTTGGAGTTTAAGTCTAAAATTCGCGAATTTGCCCAGTAATTTATTTTTGAATTTATAGGAATATAATCAGTGCGCCACGCCAATCAGTGAGTCCTCTTTTATAAATATACATCGGTCACCGTCAACTTTGACTTTGATATTGACTTTGAGTTGGAATGGTAATTGCTTTTAATATTAGGCGATTCCACTGGGACGGAGAATTGGTAGTCTGTTTACTATGAAGATTGTTTGGGGGAACATTATACTCGTTATATTTTCCTCTCTCTTCTCATCCGCTACGTCTGTGAACAGCCTAAACTTATTGTTAGTGGAAGCAGTCACCAATCCAGCTAATAGCGTAGGAGGCGCCTACTCTCTGTCCACCCCGTAGGGCTCATTTCTTATCGGATTATCACAGATTGTTTTCAATGCCCTTCTTACATCGATGGTCAGGCAAAACAATAGAGCAAGGGGAGGCGGTCGAGTTTTTTTGAGTCACGATCACGACTTCTTCCCTTGAAGGGCTCATTGTTGGTTTAGAGCCCGAACTAAAATGTGATCCTTGTGAACATCGAGTGCACCTAATGACTGCCCTTCCATTGTCAATTACGATAACGCCAAGAGAGCCGAAATGGGCAACCTCGGTCAAGTACCACTTTATTCATAGTAATAGAAATTATATGAGACTTTCAATTTTGGGATGTTACCTCTTGGACCAGGCAAACTACTACCCTTCACGGCAAAATGGAAAATTAATGGTTAAATCTTCTTTAAGCAGAATAGTAGGGAGAGCATTGACAGATTTCTACCATTCTCATCACTGTGACTCAAAGAAATGTTTTTTCTCCATAATTTTTGCAATAAAAAAACAATATAATATATACCATAATAATATATAACATAATTTAATGAATGATGGGAGAGGGGCACTTTTGACACTTTGCAGAATCTCGAACCTGTACAGAAAACTCGCCATGAACCCGTGCAATATAGTCATATGTATGGCTAGTTTATCTTCAGCTGATTACCCGACACCTATAGAGCTTTGATCCTCACATGGCACACGTGTATCTACCAGGGGTGGCTTCTATGAAGGTATTTATTTCACCATTATTCAATCATCAAACATGTTCAAGTTTTCTCTGAAGTGATCCCAATGCTTTTGGCAGAAAGAATAACAATTCATTTGTATTTAAATCATACAGTACCTACTTTAGTATATGAACAGTAGGTAAGTAGATGGAAGTTCTAAAACGCTATGAAAGTGCCAAAACTGCCCCAAAGGTAGATTATTGTAAACGATTATTTCAACCTCGAAAAAAAATTTTTGAAAAATCTAACTTAGTAGTGCTTGAGATAAGAGTAGTTAATAATGATTAATAATAAGAGAGTTAATAATGATTGAAAGGGGTGAAAACACGTACTATACGTAATGTCCGTGGGATGAGCGATAAGAATTGCATTTGGCTTTACTCTGAAGCTGACTTTTGCACAGAAAGACCTGTTTATAAGAGAAACCAAATGAGATTTTTTCAAGAGACTCATGATTATGTATTAGGGGTGTCATCTGAAACAGATGTAAGTACCTACTGAATATTCTTGAGGAACATGGTACCTAGGTTTTTTAAAGATAGATCCCTACTTAACTTCCTGATGTTCCAACTTCGTATTAACGTCACTTTAGTTTTGTTGCCACTTTTCTCCGAAGTGTTCCTCATGTCGTAAAAGAGATATTTACTTATTGTCTCTTTCTCACCATACGTTCATCGATGTGACAGTATCAATTAACCGGGGAACCTGAGTTAGTCCCGTTTAGTCTATTGTTTCATGGATGCCCTTCCCTTCGAATTATCTTCAACAATGCCACGTTATGAAGACATAATTAATACCCCATCCCCCTCACCCTCTGAATCACATTAGGCCTGTATAAATTTCCATTTTCGACTTCGCTTCAAAATAACCGTTTATGAGGGTTTTTAAGATTGTGGGAACGTCCCTGCGTCTCATGGATCGCTGATTACATCATTACACTTCACTCGCTTTTCTTCCTAATCTTGAGATTTTATATGGGGATCATTTCCTGCTCCAGCATATCTTAGTTTTCAAGTTCATATTTCTGATTATTGATCGATCGATCGCTTGAAACGCAAAGGTAAAACCATCCCGATCGATAACTAAATTACTGTTTGTCTATCCCCGACCGAGCTAGGGGTTTCAAGTGCGTGTTTCTTGCTAATGATTGGTCAATCTCTTAATTGGTATCGCAAAATCATCTCGATCAATAATACCTATCTCTGGTTGTCCACCGACAACCTATTTAAGCTTTTTAATTTTGGCTTTCTGACTAATGATTGATCGTTCGTTAGAAAAACAAATGCAAAACTACCGATCAACTTAATTAGGTATTTCACTGTCTATCCCCAACCTATTTTGAATTTTTCTAGCTCGTGTTTCTGACTAATTATTGCTCAATGATTTGGAAAAAAAAGCTAAATTAATCATCTCGATCAACATTGCTGGCCTCAACCTATCTGGACATTTCAAGTTCGTGTTTCTGACTAATGATTGATTGTTCGTTGGAAACACGAATTCAAATTCATACTGATCAACACTCCGTCACTACTGATTGCTATTCCGTCTACTCCCCACCTATTTAGGATTTTCAAGTTCGTTTCTGATTAATGAGTCCAACCAGGATAATTGTGACAGCTTGTGACATTTTACTTTTTTCTTCTTTTTTTGTACTTTACGGTACAGGAAAGGTGTAGTGTTCAAATCAGGATTGAACACTCAATTAAAATATTCAAAATAAGTAAGAAGAAGTAAATTCATAGCGAAGCACGCACAAGAACTATTCTAATCCTGTTTCTCCCGAGTACAATCATGTTGCTGGGCAGCGCTGCAACAACTGAATCTACAACCGAATTCAAATAATAATAATTTCCCGAGTCATGTTACAGAAAGGTATCGTGAATTAAATTAAAATTAAACTACTTCCTGACATAACCTAATTTCACTATTATTTCTATGACTTGTAACATTCGATTTAAAAACGGGATTTACAATTAGGTAAGTACAAGTTACAAGCGCATGTTAATCATTACTTGTTGTTAGCAGTACTAGGTATTAAAAGTTTGTAATACATTGATAAATAGTCCTCAGATGCCCAAATCCACAATGATTATTATTACACTTCTGTGGTTCCACAGCGGTTATTTTTATATTCGTGTGGTTCTAAGTGAAATGTAGCCTAGGGGAATCCGTGTGGAGAAGAATGTATACCTAACTGGAGCATCCCATGAAGGAGTTATACTCTGACCAAGGGCTATTTCTCATCTCTTCTAAGTGGATTAATCCGCTTTTAATGGCTCGTAAAGTTGAAAAATGTTTCTCTAATTAGAGAACCAACTATAAAAAAGACAAAAGTGGTCAAGTGGTCTCGTTAATAACAAGGTTTCTAGCCCTTGAGACGTGTGTGACGGGCTCGTAGAAATGGGGAGCCATTGAGAATGAAAGAGTGCGATGGTGAAGGTATGGAGGAAAAGATGTGGCTGTGATTGTTCTAATTGGACTTGTGGGGTGGAGATTTCAAAAGTAGGTAGGTAGGTACACCTACCGCTCCCTACAGAACATTCTTAATTGTTTAAGGAATTGAAATGTTTTTTCTTCTTCTTATTTCGAGATGTTTTTTCCTATCCTCTGACAAAATACAGTGTACGTGATGAAAAGACCACCCAGTGTGCTTGAGTACCAAATGAATGACCATACAGTTATAATTTAATTCTAGGTCCAAGGAAGGGATATGCTCAAGACGAAAGTGTTTTACTGGTAGACACTTGAGTAGTATATATAAAATTTATATATTATTTATGTGTATATATTACCTATGTATGTATACGTATTATTATGTATATATATTATTTATATTATAATATAATTTTCATGTACCAATCACGTAGGTACCCATCTGTCTAACTTTTTGTTATTTTCGTTCTTCTGTATTATCCTATGTATAATCTAATGATGTGAACTATTTTCATTCTGATGTATTAACATGCGAACTGTAATTGGGCTTGGCCCGTTCCAATAAAAATAAATAAATAAATATATCTACAGGTGAAAGGGGTTGGTATGTTGATGTTGAAGAATAACTTGATTCCCAACCTTCCTTGTTCTTTATTTGTATATAGTCAGTATATGTACGATCTTCCACCAATAGCAAACAGTGAAATTCCACTACTGTTCCTCCATCCTGTTTTCATTGCAGTTCCTCTTCTTTTCTTCAATGGCATTTGATTTGCCATTTGTGAGTATAATCTTTACCTCGAATCATTTCTTATTAGGCACTACTGTTTGAAACCATTTTATATTTTCTCCCTATATGCCAACTTTTTTTTTTTCGTGCAAGAAATAACAAAAAACTTAGTGTCCTCCAAAATCAAAATTTCCGCTTGCTTTTTACGTTTCAGAGATTTTTGAACAATTTTAGTTCGGTGTCTGTTTGTCTGTCGGTCTGTGGTCAATTCCTTGTCCCAGGCAAAACTATATATGAAGTTATGGTCCGAATTTGATGAAACTTTCAGGGATTGTGCGGTTTAGCCCCATGACGGTCACCTATGAACTTCATCGCCATCGTACTATTAGTAGCGTGAGCGCAATTTCGTGAAACCCCTGTATCTCCAGTTCCTAATTGACCTATCGCTCAAATTTGGAGGGTAGTTGGGAGTTGACTCCAAGACACCTATGAGTTTCGTCACGATTGGATCAGTAATAGCAACTGCGCAAGCGCAAACTTGAAATTTGTTGTCATAGGCGTAGCTCCGGAACTTCTCTCCCAATTTTGGTGACATTTTCAGGGATTAAGCGAGTTAGGCCCTAGAGGTTCCCCAAGGATTTTCATCTCCTTCAAACCACTAGTAGCGTGTGCGCATGCGCAAACGTTTTCAATTATCTTCATTTGAGTATCTCTTAATTGTTCACTTTTGTTAATGAAGTTTTCATTTCACTGTTAATAATGAGAAATATACTAGCTTGTTAGGGCTGTAAGTAATGCCCTACATTCCCTACAAATAAATAATTTGAATTCGAATTGGGAACTTCTACTAATCGGCATTATAACTCCTCGATAGATTAGATTCAAACCGATATGTTTCCAATCAACTTCTACTTTTTCTCAGAACAGATTGAATGGTATCAATACTTCAAAGGGTTGCTAACACCTACTACCTTCAAGAATAGTTTAATTTTCAATTTTAATGGTAGATGCGTACAATATTCTGATCCTTCTGATTTGAAGCTACTTCATCCGGTCATTCAATCTGCTGATCTTGTTTTCATCTTCATTCGCCAGTTATTAGCCGCATGCACGAGTACAATTATATTCATTGCAGAGTGCCATACTCATTACACCTTCTGAACAAAATAGAGTGCGCAATCCTTGTCAAGCGCTTTTTGTTACTGTCGTGACTCAAATTATCATCGCTTCGAGCTACAAAAACGAGCCGTAGAATGCGAGAGGCTCCTCCTTGAGTGATCCTGAAACCTGATGTAGCCCTTTATAATCAGCGTTCGAAATAATTATCCAGACAGTGGTTGAGTATCAAAAGTAAAAACTTCTTCAAACAAATCGCTCCAATCACTGGTCTCTGGAAGATCGTCCAGCGTCAGATATACGGACTGTCCTGGAACTTGCCTCATCACATCAGTGATCACTAATCTTACATCGCATTGCCAGCGTGCTAAATGAAACGTCGACGGAGTTTTCGAAGGAGTTGTTCGCGATTTGGTCCCAACATGTTGAAACGACATTTGACCTAGAGGACGAAGCGCGAAGAAAAAAAGATCCTCAAAGATAATAATCCCAATTACCTTTGGGGGAACACACAGAGGTATCGAGATTAATTCTTTTACGTATTCATACATTTTGGAAGATGGGATCAAAGATCCAAGGCAAATTCTAGCCGATGCGGGGCGATCTTCAAGAGAGTGTATTTCTGCATTTCGTCACACGAACCCCCAATGTTTCTGCATAGGTAATGTAATGAGTATTTCTGTGTGAGACTTTTTTTTACGATTGGATTTTGGGTACCATAATTGTTGAACCCTGAAAGAAAGTTGAAATAGAGAGTTGAAGAAATTCCTGCCTGTTGATAACAAAAACATGAAACAAGTAAAAAGTGATACTTTTTGATTATGATAAAATGGGGAGACGTAAGGAGATGAAAGAATCTAGATATTCTAGTCCATCCCTAAGCATCAATGATTTCAACATTTTAATTGTACCTATGCAACTGCATACAGAATCAACAGAAGTTCAACCAATTTTCCTAGCAACCAATTGTATTTCTGCTTGTTTAATACAAATATTGGATTTGCTTACCTGGCTCAAGGGAATGAGGCCTAACATGGGAATATGACAGCTATAGTTATCTATATATCTCTGGAAGATCCAGTATTGCTGTTAGATTGGGGTTGTAATAGCTTATAGGTATAATAAATTGCTATACTGTTGTTGCGATGTCCAATGACAAGTGGTTTGCCTCCTTAGTTTGATTGTTATGAATTCTCCCTGCATGCCATACGATTATAGTGGGTATTAGGTTTTCTAGTTCTGAACGTGTTTTCGAGATTTCATAATTTCACCTCATTATTGCCTCACAAACACCCCAAGTATTTCCTTGACGTGAAGTGGCTTCTGGCTGACGCACCCTAAACTGTGGATTCCCTCCTAAATAAACACGCACCGGCGGAAAGTAGGCCTTTTGAAGACCAACTGGAGGTTTTCATAAGAGAAGAAAAAAACTCGTAAAAGGATTTAGTTGATTTTTTGACTTCTGGTTCGCCACCGCTCGGACACACACGAACTGTGGGAACGCCTTGCAACCCGATCCGATCACAAACACTGTGAGCACACCTTTTTCTAAGGTTCCGGAGGCTTTTTCCCTTCCACTGGAAGTCTCGTCCGCGTTGAATGAAGATGAGGTTTATATAAAGATGGTGTTGTCATAGTACAGTGACCGAGAAAAAGTTGTTTGAACAGAGATTTTACACGGTTTTTTCTGGCATTGTCCATAATAAAGTAAAGCCGACCCGATTACAGAACAAAGGCTACCGGGCTGTGAATATTTTTACTGAAGCCAAAGTTGAGGAATTGAAGAGAAAATTATTTTGAAACTCACAATCTACTACTTTTGAGCAAATGCAACATTTCCACAAAATTTGAATCTGTTCGTGAGTCAAACATTCAACTTTCGAATGCATAACTGTTCAAGAAGCTGTGATGAAGGATTTATGCAACAGTTGAGTAAGACAAACTACTGCGGCAATAATTGAAAAAGTAGTAATAAATGCAGCATTCAGCATGTAATTACTACAGTCATAATAATTATTCAATTATTATGAAATGTTTAATTTCAAACATTTAACCTGAATCGATTGAATTGAATTAAGTTACGAGTAAATTCTTAAGGAACTTTCTTCACTCCTGAACATTCCCATACAATTTTGAAATTATTCGAATGACTGGTCGATTGAAAAGCAGACACAGAAAAATAATTGTTCCTTGGTGAGTGATATGCGATTCCAAAACGAAAAGTTATATCTACTTATCCTGCATGAATGCTGAGGTCTTCAAAATCAAGAATAACATTGGAAACGACATTCAGGGATCATCAGAGGTCGGTAAACAATTGAATACAATTTGTAATCGGGCACGTGAACTAAAGTATCCAAAAATCAATATAATCGACAACAACACAACATGTACCGAATTTATGGGGTTGTCCCATAATTATTAATCAACCTAAACGACGCGATTGAGCCAAAATCAAACAATACCCCTCGTTGCATATATTACCTGGATGATTCGTCCATGAATGTCCAATGCATAATTTTGTTTTTAACGACAAGCATTTCGATAATTTTGTTTTCAAGCATTTCTCGATACCTGTCGAGTTACGATAACTGCAGTCTCGAAGGATGCCGATGGCGTCATGTCAGCCAGTTGAAATATGAGCACATCCAGAGACTTTCAAAACGTGACAAAAAGAAACACGTTTTTGGTCAGTTCATCAGCTATTGAAGAATTTATTAGGATTTCTCCTGTAGGTACACCTCAAACGTGCTCCTGCGTAATGATTAGGTAGCGTACTTTCTATAGTCAGGACTACAAACTCATAACAAGGGAGTGGATGGTTGTGTTTCCCTATTATAAATAACGGTATGTGATGGATCACTTGAGTAACAGCGTATATAATTTCGTTTCTTTGGAGTATAATTGACGACCGTGGAATTGTAGGATGCAGAAATGCGGCTCGAAGCAGTTCATATCCTGATCATACACTTGGTGGAAATGTATATTTCCCAGAGTAGAATATGCAGTTATATCTTTTCAAACCTTTGCTTGTTATAATCATTAAGACGCATCAACGATTGATTTTTATACAGGACCTTCCCAACACGTTAATGGCTGAGGGTGACTACTAGTACACAATCAGAATGTTACCACATAGTCCAAGGGTATTGCTGAATTACTGCAATTTGTGACCACAAAGGCTGATATGTACGTACTACTAAACAGTGAATGAATGGGCGAGAGAGCTTATTGGAGGGTTAGCAGTAGAAAAGTGGATCTGGTATCTATGAATTCCATCATTTCAGATCATGAAGTGTATTGTGCATCTTGTAATTCATTCAGGTTTCAGGATCGACAGTCAACTCCTCGTTCTCCTATCACGCTGGCGTCTCAAGTTTTATGACGACTGTTATCAAGATACACTTCATTTGACCTGAGCCTCGACAATCCCTCTCCATCTCCCTCTCAATCCCCCTCCCCATCTACTTCATAGTACTTTGATATTTTTTCACTACTCATTCCAGTCGAGGGTTCGAATGCCACAGTGAAGCTCTCTTTTGATTGTACAGACTTCATATATTCATATAAATTCACTGAAGAAAAATTCACTGAAGACTGAAAAACGGGACTGAGGATATTCGTATTCGTGTCCCTGTAGGCATCCAAACAGTTAGCATATCGCTAATCTGCTTCGAAGATGATCCATACTAACAGAGTACAATTAGAGATACCTGTTTCTAGCATGAAGAATTACTCTAATAGCAGTAACTAATTGGACTTCAAATCGCTCGCTATTTTAATAGTATTGTTTGAAATCCCCTGAGCTCATAGAGTAGGATATTTAGTGACAGGATTTTGACCTTCAATGATCCAAATTTGATCCTGAAATTGCTCCAAAATGTATACCATCGAACTCAAGTTTTTGTTTATTGTCTTTGAGGCATTAATAGATATTATTTACATTTTGGATTTGGAACGATTTTTGATTTTCTTTTCCGTTTATAGGTTCAGATCTTGAGCCCTGATTGAGTGTTCAATTAATCCTGATGATGGTTGTAATGGATTAACCAATAGCTCAGTAAAGAGGATGGATTTTCTGAATGATGATATACATAAGCCTCAGATAACATCAATTTCATTCAAGACAAAACTAACAATTTAGTTTGTAACGATTTTTCATCAAAGTGTAACGAAGAAATGGGTTAAGTAAATCAACATCATGCATGGTATCAGAGGTAACTTTAGGCATGAATTCCGTAGAATCCTGAAATGAGGGAGGAGTCGTGTCTCACCTTCATCTTACCTACATCAGAATTTAAGAAGCTCGTGAAACGCGAGTGTACGCAAGTTCCAACTTATGATTGCAAAGACTATTTTGATATGTGCCATAGCATGAAAACTAGTACTGTCTGACAAGCCTTTATAATAGTTCATTTACAAAGGCTTATTTATTGTCGTTGTCGACATTTTGACTTATACTATCCTTTCGCATGTATGTTATTAAAACCATAAAATATTAGTTACCCACCTTCATCTATCACTCGTATGTTATTAGGTACCTTATTACATTTGTGTTTTATCGAAGCAGAGGAATTTATGTAGTGATTACTCTCAAGCTTGCACTAACTTTTACTGCAACGATCTGTGATATTAGTATTGTTTTCGTGAGTGAATGGGCTGGTATGAATGTAATTTAAATGCTGTGTTTGTGTTGTGTGCGTGTGATTTAGATTTAAGTTGGCCCGACTGAGCGCGCGGGCTTCTGGACTTCCACGCACGACTGCACTCCCAGCAGACTCGGATTTTTATTTGAAATTTTTTTTATTATTCTGAATAATATACATACCTATAAGACGTTTGTGTATACAGCTGTGTATGATAGCAATGAAGTATTATTATTACACATCCGTTAACTGAGTCATTTCATCAAATTCTCACAAATTTCGTATGACCGAAACAAACCATTCGGATTTATGGACATTGACAATCTCAGAATGAATTCACCATAGGCTCAAAATTCATCACTGTTTATAAAACAGACCAACCGTCCAGACGAGACAACCCAAAAAACCAACATCGTTGCTCGATTGGCCGATTATCAGGCATTTAAAACGAGGTGGACCTATAAAGTTCAGCAAAATATCATACTTAGCATAGGTAATCAGGACGAGATAATAAGAGGTTGTTCAGGGGGTTTCAAAAGTATCCGGAGACCTTTGGCAGGTTGTTAGCAGGTTGTTAGAACCGCTGTCCCGTTTTATGGAACCCCTGGGGTACACGTCGCAAAACTGTCGTGCGTTTCCTCCCCGATACGTGTTCCATCTTTTCTTGTAAAATGTGGTAGGCTAGTAGGCTGGGGATACAATTTATTACCTGAGCATGGAGGAAAGATAGCCCCGGGTGGGTTCTATGGGGATGAGTTCATAATCAAGAATCACTGTGTTACTTTCTCTAATTCATAAAAAATGGTACAGTAAACCAACTGAAATAGGACTAATTCCACGCAGGATTATGAAAATTAACTCAGGTATATGTTTTGGGGATGGTTAGTGTCGGTGCGCCATAAAGAAGGCATGAGAAGTTTTATTGTTACACATTCCCGCGCATCCATGTTATCATGCATGTGGCCATCGCTCAACTTTGCAGCATGTTACAAGAACTCATCCATATAATTCTCCGACATGTCATGTGCCTACATGGCACTGCCTCTCAGTTGACGGAGTACAGAAATACCATTCCATGTCTGTGGTGGTGTAAATAATGGTTGGAAATTCTTTATTGTTCAGAATCAGAGACATATTTCTGAGGTTCAAGAATTTTAAATAATCTTCCACAGAGATCCAAGTTTCTCACAGTGTTTGAACACCACTATTTATTATATTAAATCATAAATTGATTGTTAAAATAGTCTTGGTTATCAACAAAAAAGAGGTCAATATGAGACAAAAAGTTATTATAATCTTTGAGTAAAATGTTTTTGGATACAAGGCATTTCGGGAGGCCAGGGAGGATCTGAGCCCCGGAAACCATGAAAAACTGTCGTGTGTTGCATCGTTTCTCCCAAATATTTTTTTCTCATTTGTATTCTCATTTTCCAACCATTCCAGATTTCGTTCGCGTCGATACCGCCTCATTAAATACCCAAGTGTTTGTTATTGGCGGAGTCCAGGTTTATTTATTCATTGCGAAGCCGTTTTTTGGAAACAGAACGTAAATCTCCGCCTGATCAAGATCTCCTCTCGGAATCGGTAGCTCGTTCGACTCCTCCGACGATCAAGCGAAAATTCACGACCACCAGACGATCATATATTTCGGCGGACGTTTGTTTAACATATTCGTGTCGTTAATATTTGACTTATAATCCAAAATATTATAATCCACCGCGAGTTCTACCTTATGGTCGTATGTCACCTGTTTTGACCATCGGGAAAACCTACCTTCGAGCACATAGAAGAGTTTCTATATGTACTTTGGGACGTCATGGTATGCGTAAAAACACCTATTGGTTTATTATATTCAATAATGAACCTTTGGAATCGAG
>JAEMON010000006.1:12627825-12673679 GCA_030264115.1 Lygus lineolaris | reverse complement strand
AGACGTTTTTTGTAGAAAGTAGGGTTTCACTATTCAGTCATTTAACTATCTACCTAACTAAAGTATAACATTCCATTTAACACCACTCACATCGTTGCAAGTAAACCCTTGTTAGTTCGAAACTCAAGACAGCTACTTAAAAAAAGTTAGAGTTTGAAACTAGGGGGTAAAAAAATTCTAATTAGCGAGATTTCCAGAACTATAGAATGAACTATACCCTTGTTTCATTTCTGTGCGTTTCATGTAAAGAGTAAAAGGAGAAAATAAGTAGAAGGAGAAAATAAGTAAAAATCAAGGCACAGTACTCCTTCGATAACCAGTTGAAATAACCTTGAATCACTGTGAGTTTAAATAAACAAGATGGAAAAAATTATGACTAGCTAGATTTTCTGAATTATAAAATATTATAATACTACCAGAATATATTTTTAATTTGAATCAAATGAAAATACATGCAAACTTGCCTGCATTTTCGTTTTTTTGTTTTTTTTTTAGATACTTGTATTTACACATATCAACATAACATTAAAATACCAGTTTGTTTGTTGTTTCAATGTTCCCAGCTGAGCAAGTTGTTTAACAAGAGTTTTTCAAGGACCCAAGCAATCGGATCCGAACTGTCGATAGTCGGTATGTAACACACCTCACGCATTCACTATTGTGTAATAATAAATTATTATTGCGTAGATACACGTCAACGGCTGCAGTCGTTCCTACATTGTAATGGCTTTCATCTTATTTTGCACATTATGTTGGTGATGTCTAAAAATATCATTGTACGTTCCATCGTGAGCTCATTTCGTTAATAAGCTGAAATCTATAAATAATGAAAACACTCTGATTGAAACATCTGATTACATGTTTGACCAAATAAGCTGTTAAAAGTGAAAACGTCCTGTTCAACAAGGGGCTGGAAGCTTGTCCTTATGAAACGATTAAACCCCATCGATATCTGGGTCGGGCTGGCCGCAGGTACCACTCCACTAAATGGTCTGATACGTTCATTAATTCTATTAGCCTAATTAAAGATCGAACCGATAAAGGAGGGTCGAACCATTACAAAACTGGGATTGGATTAGTTTGGAATGGAAAGGGATGTGAGGAATGGTACAATACATCCTCAAACCTGTTGATTTACCGTTTTAATCCTCATGGAGTGCATACCTATTTGTGTATCCCCAAAGGATTACTGGATGGTTTCTGGGTAGGCTCAAATAATTTTTAAGAAACGTAATTACAATTTCTATAATACTTTTAAGGTAGGTTGATTAAAAAAAGACCTATACTCTAGGAACAACCCAGGACGAGTATACGTATCATTTAGAGCAGATGAAGGTACCTACGTATGTGAACATCATGCAAATCATATCACTCGCATATAGACTGAGAAATCACTGGAAAATAATTATATAGGAAACTAATGCATAAGTATGATCTTCATTTTCATGTATTCAACTACATGTTTAACTTTGTTCACCTCTCTTTCACATCTCCTTAGTAATTTACATTGGTTTACCACCTAATGGCATTTAAAAAGTCCACAAGTCGATTTGAAACTATCTAAACTACAAATAGGTAGGTAAATAGATGCATACGTAGTAGTAGTCTCCTCAAGTAACAATGATATTTATGAAGGTATACTGTGATAGGTACCTCTAGGAATTTCTTTGAAGGTATAGGTACTAACCTACTCCCCCCCCCCCCCCCCCCCCCCTGAAGGTGAATTACTGACCTACGAGGAACTCTCACATATAAGCATTAATTTCTAATCTCTATTTTCCGATTGAATTAAATATGTCTCCATGAACTTTATTATTTGTACTTTTTAATAGTTTACAGGTAAACTGCCATCGAGCTCAAGGGCAGGAACAAATGATTCGCTCTTGCGGTGGTTTTATTTTAACATGGATATATTTTTGGGCTGGGGGTCAGTTGATAATTTGCGTCACGGTTTTTGTATATACTGCTTTTTTAAGCCCAAAAGCCGATAAACAAACCTAGAAACGTAGCTCTCAAAAACATATCCATGATTCAATAGCTTTCCATGAAGTGGATAAAACTAATGTTGCTCCCGAGTCTACCGATGTGGCGGAAGCTTTATTTTCACTTTGAAAACCGAAAAAATTTGTGTTCTTCAAAATTGAAATTTCCACTCGCATTTTACGTTTCTTCTACGTTATTTTTGAACAAATTTGGTTCCGTGTGGTGTGAATTTCGTTCACGATTATGTTGACATTTGTCTAACTAACAAAAATCAACACGATCAAGAGTTTTGAACTTACACAGTTTTATTAGGTACTTTTATTTAATTTTTTGATTTCAAATTTTCTTGGACCCGAGGAAGCTATGTGCCATTTTCACTTGAAAGAGTATTTCATTTTCAGATGGGGTAGAATTTCTACCAAGAATTTGGTGGGGCATGTAGGTACGTACCACATGCTACAGGGTTTTATTGGCAGGAATGGCAGTAGGAAGGACGTCTTCCATGATTTAGGTACAATATTACCACGTCGCTCGTACTACCTACTACCTAAATCTCTGAGATTTAATCTCATACAGATGTACTGCATAAGTGTGTATTAGATTATGAGCTTATTTATACAGCCCCCGACTCTCACCGGGGGCCGTTTCGAGGAAAATTGAACGGTAAAAGAGAATCAGAGAAGAAGTTGGGGGCTCAGAACAGCCTTGGGTTGCGTGGAACCAATGACTCGAGTAAGGAGACCGACCCTCACAACAAGGATATTTTTATTTAAGTTCTAAAACTTCCATGCACACAAGGCTGGTCTGATGGAGGGACCTTACAACAATCTTTGTCATTTTTGTAAATTTTTAAGTTAGTTTAGGTTAATAATTGTACGCATGTCTTAATTTATAGATCCAAAAGAATTCATTCAAGTGCGAGCAAGGTCGTATCCATGTTAGTTCGAGATTGATCTGCTAGGGGCCCCCACTGGACGAGGAGGTTAACAGCTGTTCCGTTCAACTCCACAAGAGAGCACTGCTGAGTCTGAGTACTGCACTATTCTCACCGCTGACGAGATAGTCCAGGAGCCAGATCTCAAAAGTACTCCTGTAAGGCGGAGAGTTTTTAATACCGAAGTTAATGGGACCTACCCCCTTATTTAAGTGAAGACCCCAGTAATCGGTCACTCCAACCATGGATCGAATACTTAAGTATATTACTGATATAAGAAACAATCCGTGCTTCAATCGTACTACCAGAGAGTTATCAACTACTTTTTTGTTCCTACGTTTCAGGTTCCAGAAATTTGTTGACTGGTGGCTTACCTAGTTGTGGCACTTTTTAGAACAGTGGTGGAGTAACGTTCAGGATCTGTTCCCAAGTGATGATGTTTCGTTCTGTAAACACAGGTAGGTGCATTAGGATAGTAGTTTCCTGCGTTATAATCCGTTTTGTGTACTTTCTTAGTTACCTAATGTAGGTGATCTACAATAGTATACAATAGGTGGGTATGTACCATAATTATTCTAATAGGTGGTAACTAACAATCCATAAAGATTAGTAGCCTTAATGTAAGCCCTCCTACAGATAATAGGAAAGAGAACCCAGGAAACTAATTCAATTTTCAACTTTTCAACTAAGTAAATGGTAAACATGTCCTATGGAAGCTCACTTGTTTCTGCTCATTTGCTTCTTTTTCCTCCTGCATTCTCTGCTGAAAGTGACCAGGTCCAACCAGGCCAATCCAACGCTGAAAGAGTCAATCCCAGTCGTGCTGTTGAAGTGCTTTCCCAGCATTTCTTTTGCTTCCTTCCACAGCTTTTTACCTACCCAAAAATGTTTATCAAAATGGTTTCATCATTCGAATTTAAAGGACTTAGGCATAAAAGGTATTAGCATCACATCAATAGCACCATGATAGGTTACCAGTAGGTAAGCTAATAAATTAGAGCCGAAGGATTTTACATGGGAAGGAGGAGCTCCTTCTTCCATATGGGTTTTATTTGAATAATTGATCTACTCTTGAAGGGGTGGAAGTGAAAGTGATGTAACTCATCATCATAATTTTGAGAAACGAAAGGCTTTATTGCGAGTGGTACAGAATATGTGGCACAGAAGATGAGTTATGAGTTACTTCACTTTTTCTTTCAACTTATTACCATGAGTAATTCGAGAATATACCTACCGATAGTCCCACATTGGTCAAAAACTGACTTACACCACTTTCACCCCTTTATTTGATCTATGATTCGATTGACCTACTATTAATTATTTGAAAAATCAGTCCCACTTAAAATCTTCCTAATACTCGTAGTTGAATCAGTATTAATGGGTAATTAATCAGTATTAATTGAATAGGTAACTTATCCGCCTAATAAAAAAATCTTACACAACAGGTATACAAAAGGTACCTATCCAGCCTAACCTACATAGTTTTTTAAGTATGTTTTTTTCATTTGCAATTTTCCAAAAAGGCCTATGAAGAACTACTGCAATGACATTCGACTCCTGTCGTGCAATGTCTCTTATTGCATCGTAATAAAGCCCCTAGTTTACTAACCTCCTTTCCGTACGATGTCGCATTCAAGAAGGGTGTTGCCTTTGAAAACAGCTTGTACCAGCCTCCTCCCGTTGGTCACTTCTCGCAATTTCAACCCCGACCTGTCAAAAATAAAAGAAAAATTTATAATCAGTACGGGATCGAAAGCCTTTTTTCAGAATTTGCTTAGCGAAAACTATAAGATCCTATTTATCGTTAGAATCCATGTTTACCGCTGTGAATTTCAGATGTAAGCACAAGCCAGTATTATAGGACTCAATAGTAGAGCACAATTTGTATTAAAACTTTCCTGTCTAGGTAAACAGTGGATTACATGACACGCCGTATATTATTTTATAATAATCCGATTAGTACTTCACCTCTACAACCTAACAACTATACGTTTGCTCTTGCGCAGCAGTTTTACTGCCCCGATTGAGTCGAAATTCATATGGGACCCCTTCTAAGAGGTAAGTGTTAAAGCGAAAACATAAGTTCTCGGCCAAGCCTAAATAATAAGTAGGTACAAATAAAGGTAGGTAAAGAACCACAATAAGCAATCAATTAATAACGGAGTATCAATCTCAAATGTATAATATACCCACATTATTTGTAGAGTACGAGGTATATATTAACATTCAAATTCCACTCACAGTTTGGGAAGGTATTTATGGTCTCCCTTGAGTATTTATTCCCTTCAGTTACCAAACGCGAGGCCAGACTAACCTAACTGACTTAACATTATCTGGGAAGATCGGACACTTTATCACTATTGTTGATAAAGAATGACCACACGCCACAAAATAGGAAGCGTACGGCATGTGGCTGTACGCTGGACCACGGACAGTAAGAAAGGTCCTGGGTAGATAGGCACTGAAGACGTGGACTGGATTGAAGGGCAGTTTATCAAGGATCCTGACAAGGGCTGTTCTCCTACTCGTATCTCATTGTCGGTGTGGACAGTCACTCTATCATCAATGCGAGCTTCACTAACAGAGCAAGCTAGTTGGTTTTTCAAAGATGGTAGAGCTATTACATCTTCATTAATACGTACGTAAAATCGTACATACTCGTCGATCACTTGAAACCTCAATTCTTCATTCTGTAAACAAATTCTGCCAACAACAGTATAGTAGCTTATTTCCATTGTTACACCGAATTATCTTAGCGTACCGCAATTTTGATTTACCAAACCGTGGAAAAACTGTTCGGAATAGTTTTTGGTCCATTCGGTTTGCGCAGCATGCGTAGAAACTCGGTAGGTAGGTACCGTTTTCCCGATTGTTATGACCTCACATAATCTCTGAAGAATTCGTACAAATCGGTCAAATTGTTTCAGAGTTTCGCGTTCAAAGGAATTCACCACAGACAGAAGGAACCAAATTTGGCTTGAAAGCTCTGAATCACAAGAGCAAGTGGACATTTTCATTTTGGAGGTTGTTTTCTTGGTTCTTGCATGAGGCAAGAGGAACGGAAATTAAATTCGTAACGGCTTCGGTATTTGTTTCGTAAGAAGACTCAATTTTTTATTGAGGCTCTCAAAGTCTCGGCAAATTGAGCATTTCGCTATATGAAAATTGCTAGTGTAAACAAGCAGAGGTTGTTGAAAATGTTCGAAGATGTTGGTCTCACCTCGCATCCCTCTCATCGAACATAAAAATAGTAAACTGACCTTCCTCTCGTTAAAAAGGCTTATTCGAATCGGATGATTGGGCCTGAGGACGAATCAGATGTTTCAACGCGCTACATGTGTGAGTACGTCACCCGTAAATACACGTGCAGGTTCTGTGTGTGTGCGCCAGTCGTTCCCGCCAGTGTAAGTACTATTGTTAGAAGGAGTTACGGCGAGTCTATACATAGAAGAGATGGATAGGCAGTGGTGGTGAGGCCAGACTTCCTCGTTGCGAATTCTACTTGGGCCCTTCGTAGGTCTCTGGACTTGGAGATCGAATGACCATTTAGGCTTCATTTGAAGCATAAGCGGGAAGGGAGCTGAACAATTCTTAAATGATTTTCATCGCCTATTCCACAGTTTCACTCCACCAGTCTTCGCTTTTTGTCCCCGAGATAATTTCCAACCTCTATAAAATTGGATTTGGAAAATCCTTGACTGGAATAGTGATGAGTCCCTAATTTCGGAAGGAGGTTAAAAGCATTGGTGAATGCAGAACAATATTGGAAATTCCAACACCAATTTCATAGAAGTCCTATACCTATCAAAAGAAGCTATTCGTTGTAGCTTGTGCCTGAGCGTATCCACAAAGAGGGGATTATTATTATTTTTCTTGGACGATTTGTCCAATTTCACCGTGGTTGGCGGAGTATTGCTGGAAGCTGGGGACATTAACTATTTGAATACGTAAGTTCATTGATGTGATAATCTAATGTGGTTTTACTACCCAACCACTAGTAGTGGACGGTTTCAATTGTGGTTAAATTTACTCCAGACGAACCCAAGCCGAAAATATAGGTACACTGTAAGTATGTGCCGGTAAGGTCTTTGAGATCGGATAACCATTCGGGATCCTTTTGAAATGTGATACTTGAATCCATAAGCCCATGTTTGTAGTGATGTGATTCGTTTGGCAACCACCAAGTGGCGGATGGTTCAATTTAGAGTAGGAGAACCCATGTCGAAGATTTACTTAACTAGGTAGCCTTCTACACCTAGCAGCGTGCAAAACCCATTCCCAACAATCGCCGGACTTCGTCAAGAAATCATAGCAAAAAGCGTCTTAACAAAAGACCAGCCGAGCGGAAAAAACGGATTCCGACACCCTCGCGCAAGAACGAGTTCGCGACGGCCCTATTTTCCAAATCGGTTTATTTCCCCGTGGGACCCGCGTCAGTCGGAGAAGTCGACGAAGTATCAGGAATACGTGTATGAAGGGCTGGAAAAGGCAGAGATGGATGTGGGCTTCTAGGAGATTTCTTGCAGTTCTGAGGAGAGGCGCCCTGGGACGGTCGACAGATGCGGCGTTGAACCTACCGGAAAATTCTTTCTATCCCATCAGAGATTTTCCACGTCGCTGCGGATCCGAAAGAAGATAAATCCTTTGCCTATAAGGGAATTGCAAACGTCTCGTCTAAATTAAATGCGATCCATAGAGAGGAAGAGGAAAAGAATGACGAGGTCTATTAAAATGTAAACTACGATGAAACTCATGAGATAGTACAAAGGGTGAATAACTCCATCAATAATCAATGAAAATAATAATACTAATAATAATTACACATATATATATGCATCTTATTATTATTAACTATTATAATTTAAACAAATAAATATAACAATAATGACATTAAACAAACCATTTCAAAAAAATCGGAAACCTTTATTTATGCATCATCACTAACCGATAATATCTGACGTTGAAAAAAACAGGTTTGAGGTGAAAGAAACCTGGATTGTATTGACAAAAGTAGTGGAAGGATAGTAAGAAGGTCTAGTAAGACAGAACTCCGTCCTAAAAGTAATTAGCTCTTAATAGTTCTCAAATACCCCTCGTCTGTGATTTTCAATTTCTCATAGTACTCATGGTACTATATCTCATAGTACTCCATGTTATTCAAATCTGGGTCACGCTACGTATAAGCCAGTTCTAATCGTGCTGTTTCTTCGAACTCGCTCCACCCAAGGAAAGTACCTACAGTAACGTCATAGCAATTTTCTGTAATAGGTATCATTGTTATTCTAGAAATACCTCAGATCATCAAGTGGACAAAACGGATTCCACTCGGATATTCGTCGGAATAGGGAACAGGCGAGAATCGTAATTTGTTATATTTCTACCTCAGAACCTCGAAAAACGCTGTATCCCATTCCAGCTCCGAAATCAGCAGATGGGAATGAGCTGAAGAAAAAACGCGTTACCTCAT
This sequence comes from Lygus lineolaris, assembly GCA_030264115.1. Lineage (NCBI taxonomy): Eukaryota > Metazoa > Arthropoda > Insecta > Hemiptera > Miridae > Lygus > Lygus lineolaris. The sequence goes on along the minus strand of JAEMON010000006.1, from coordinate 12,665,295 downwards.
CACTCAATCATCTCCTCATCACTACTTAGTCTCCATGTTTGAGAGCGAGAGGGAGACGTTTGATTTATGTCACGTTCTTTTTCTTTTCCCTTTCCCACCAACTTCTGGGAAACCTACGTACAGCACCTTCTAGGAAAGCTTTTCGGTAAACCTCACCTTCAACCAAGACCCAGTATCTAATTTTCGTAAGACAGGACGAATAAAACTGAGGCCTGTCATGTAAAGACTTACTTCTCACGCCACTCTAAATTTTCTCTTTTGACTTTGAATTTGACTTCACCCCTTCAACTTCATAATATATATGAATCATATGGATTCTAGATATCTGTTAATTACTAAGTACTTCATATGTTATTAATATTTATATATTTTCGAATGAAGTAGGCTGATAATATTATGTACTTCCACCTTGAATCAAGTTTTTGAAGGACGACACACGACATAATATGCGTCATGTCGGACATATTGCATCTGACGTGACACCAACAGTTCGTTACGAGTAAAAAGACCGTCGCCAGTTAACGAGCCGCTCTCGTGATCCCAAAGAAATATGTAAAAGGGCGAATAGGAAATCGCACGTAGAAGGAAAAGAGAAGTTCTCTGCTGGTGACACCAGGCAGGGCCCTTCGAGGAGGGTTGAAGGTAGAGCTGTAGGGCCCAAGGGTTACAGATGGCCTCAAATCATCCTTCCTTCTCCACATTTCAAGGTGCATCCCTCCACTCTGAGTCGAGGAAGGGCTAGTTGAATTAATCAGGCACCCTCGGACACGAGAAGAGGGAGAAAAGCAGAAGATGCCTATTTAGGACCCTCGCAGTTTGACACCCTTCCCCACGCACCCAGTACAGCCGCATTCCTGAAGACCGCCCTTGATTGCCTCGCCTTACTGATTTATCGCGTCACTCCATCTATTGTCTACTGATATTCATCAAAATAAACATACCTATCACCTTAACATCGATCGCTTTGTATATGAAAAACTAATCGAGTTAATTGCCTCCTAAATTTAGTTTATAAGAGATTAAATCATCCAGTATGTTTAGTAGGTTGTAGGTAACGTGCAAATTTTAATTGTGAATTAAATATTTTTGTGTTGTGATAGCAATATTGTGAAAATATCTGGCATTTAATTCTAGTTTGTGATGCACTGAGGATCCGCTAGGATTCTAGGATGGAGCTGATCTTAATCTGGCTTGAGTTGATCTGAATCTCTCGATCAAATCGCATCCACAGGCTGGAGAGAACATGAAGTTGAATCTACACCAGGAAGGAGTACTCCTTACGAAGTACCCCTAATAGTTTTTGAAAATGGTAAGTCGGTCGCATTAAAATTGTAATTCTGTCTGTCTGTATACTTTTTCGAAGGTAGTGATGTCAACAATTCTTAATTATTCAAACCACGATAATCATAATTCATGGAAGATGGGATTTAATGAGTTTTCAAGGATTTATGGTTTATCATGATTCATGGTTTTTGGTGAATTTAATTTATTTTCACTTCCGTTCACGTTGGTGGTCAGTAGTTGGAAAAGGAGTCCCTAGAAAAAGGTGCCTGCAAAAAAAATGGCAGCACTCTCTTTCCTACCCATGCCTATATTTTTAATTTGCCCAATTTCATTTAAAAATGTTTTGCCTAAGTGATAATCGAAATCATCCTTAATTATCTAAATTATTTTCTTCGTAATACAGGCAAGGTTTATATCAACCCCGTTTTTTTTTGTAGAGATTTTTGCGCAATGAGTTAAAAACATCAGGGATCACTTCTAAACGGATTTTAATGAAGTGGAGTTTATGCAAATTCTCTCATTTCATTGTTTTTGGACACATCACAATTCCTTCATTGTTTTCAATAATTTACAGACACTTCTCGCAGAAATGAAGGCAGTAATAAGTTTCCTCACCGGGAGTAAATCAACCATTCAAATACAATTATTCCTTTAAAATGCAAATGCCTAAGAAAGATTTGATGGAGTTTTCTAAGCAAACCCTCCTCTCGACATAAGAGGACTAGAAAAGATTCCGTTCACTGATGCACGGTATCTGATTACAGAAAATCTTGTTATCTGCCAAATTTGCACTTTAACGATGGAATGACGAATCTGGGGTGTTCCAAAGACCACCTCACACTATGACTAAGGCGTAGTTCTCGTTGAACTGTGGTGTACTTCAACAACCAACGAACTAATTTTAGAATGAACGGGGAAAAAGAGTTTTTAACTTCAATCGTCATCGAGTTACACTGATATTCCTCGGAATGCAATCTCACCTAATGTTTATATCCCATCGGCCACGTCTTTGAAGTTCGAAAGCTTACAAGAAAATCCCAAAATAAGACGAGGGAAGGTTTGTGTTTACTTACAATTCTGACCTTGATTTCTAAAGATAGGACAAATTCTAATGCCACAATAAGGTGAAATAAAAGTGCGAGCATTTCATATAGCAAGGATGAAGACCACCCAACACGAACAGTCCGCAATATCGGGATTGCCTGATAGGTCCCGGTAAAAGCGTGTTCTACGCTAAAATAAAAGTTTTAGAAAAACGGAGATTACATACTATCTATTCAGCAATGATAGTATTAATTCATATGACTCCAGTTTTCACAATAAAATAATTATATAAACTTTAAAAAAGTGTTCACTATAAATCAAATGAGTTTCAGTAAGACTTCAAACTATTTGTGTCTACAACCTTTTTTTCTCACTTTTTTTCTCTCTCCTTTTTTTCTTTCCCCCTTGAGACAGATGGACAAAACCTTCATTATAATGTCTATTGGAATCTACTCTTACCTTGTAATCAAATCAGCCAACTAGCTAAAATTATTCGCATGCTAACGCTTGAACTCATTCTCACGTGTTGACTCATGGATTGTGGTCGGTAACACAATCAAATTGACTCATGGATTGTGGTTAGTAACACATATTGACTCAATCTATAATGAACTGCCAATATTATTATCAGAGAAAGCTATAGGTAACGAAATATCGGTATGCAACATTGTGATTTTTGAGTGGTACCTAAGCATACCAATGCAATGAACATTACAGTTGTAATAATTTATTCAAAATCATAATTATAGATTCGTCTCTGAAATGGTTGGCTGTATTGAAATGACAATTTCATAGATGCAAAATGTTTCTTTAGAACACGTCTTATCGACAGGAAAATTCATAATCGTGTTATGATTATATCCACTCAATTAAATATAAACATGGCTGCTCATTTGCCATCACTGTGCTAAGTTTGCAAACTTTCCCAGCCAATGATCAACCAATTTTATATCTCCTGTCGTATTAAATGCTTCTTTTTCTCCAAATCTCGAGACACGATACACTATTTAAATTTTGAATGTTAGAAATAAATTCAAAATTTGGAATTTAAGAATAGTTCACGGCTCTTCAGAATCGAATAATAGAATGAATGACGAAAACCTATTTGAGATCGATCGGTCAAAAGTGTGAGCAACAGTGCTAAAATGGTGCAAGGGATAGGGAGGGGAGGTTATCCTTTTTTTCAACCTATTAGTCCCAAGTAGTAATATGGTTATACCTAATAAGAGCTCTAATGAACTCTTTGATAGCAGAGATTTAAGTATTTTCGAGATATTTTGGGACGAAGGTCGGAGGGGCGGATCTAGCTACCATTTCGACGGAGTTTGATCATTCGGGGCCCCTTATTCTATCGCAAAAAAAAAACACGATAGTACAAATGATCAAAATGGTCGAAATTTCATATTTCCTGGAAGATGTAATAGTGAATTGAAAATGGAATCGACAAACTAGGGAACAAACAGGGAACTCAACTTCTATTGGCTGTGGAAAGTTAAAGCAATAACCAAAGAGGATTACATAAAATCTGTAAGTAGGCAATTGAACATCGAATATTAAGAAATACTTTTGGAACGAGAAAAACAGCTGAAAATGAAAACCAATAATCCCTATTATGGATTATCGACGAAGATGATGAAGAGTAGTTAGTAGTTTGTCATGTTAGGTTTATTTTAGTTTTTAATAATTATAATAATAGTTTAGGTTTAAATTAATAATAATAATTTAGGTTTAATTATAATAATAATAATTTAGGTTTAAATTTAGTTGTTTCTCAACCAGAATTTATTATTTCCCAATCAAATTGAGTTTTTCCTAATCAAATTTAGTTTTATCAAAACATTTGATCAAATTTAGTTATTATTACATAGTTGTGGTTTCACTTAAGGAACCATTATCTAATGTTTTTGTTTTTATCACGATGAACATGTTTGTTTTGTGATCTCACCAACCAGATTATAGGTAAGGGCTTATTATTATCATATATTCATGTACCTACCTATTATCACTCTAGTTACCTTGTTTTGGGACCTACCTTATGCAATACCTAATATTTCCTGTTACTTGTTTGTTGTACCTGTAGCCCTGAAGATGGATAATAAATTATCCGAAACGTTGGCATAATAAAATTTTTTTCTTCCGACCGATTCTCAAGAGCTGAATTCTAGTTCAAATTTAGTTTCTCCTCAATAAAATGCAAGGTGTTAAGTTGCACTTTTGGAACTAGGTACTTATTTTCAATTCCATTGGGGAGTCACTAAATATGAATGGGAGAAAACTATATTCGAACAGAAAAACTTTAAATTTTACTAGTGAAAAAGCTTCATTTTGCTGAGAAAACAATAAATTTGACTGGGAAATGTTATTGCACTGTCCGACAGTGTAGATACGATACAAAAATGTTTTTAGATATATTTGATGGAGAATAGGTGATAATATTTGATGATCCATTTAAGAGGTAATACTTATCAGCTCAATCCAGATTTGAGTGATAGTTCAAACAGTTTATTCTCCCGGTTCATGATAATTATGAACTGATTTACCTATGGTGTGAATTATTCACACCATACATCTGAACCGCGATTCATAAATTACGATTCACGGTTCTCTTTGCCAATTCATAAATTGGCAGACGTTCATCTCATCCCGAGTTATGTGAGGCATAAATAATTCACAACTAGCCTCAGTCAGTTGACAATGTCACGCGACCACATAGACGATCTAAAAAGAGAAAAAATATTCTGAAAACTCTCGACGCGCATTCTTTACTATACGATCGCTCGTACGTGCATTTTTATTATACGCGTACTCGAACGCGTAAGAATTCAAATAAGAAGTTGATAGTTGGGTCGCAATGGTCTCCATCATGCCAGTTACTTTGAGAATTGGACTGAAACCAAATGGTAGTAAAAACTTTCGGTTTATTATTTGCCTCCTCGACTACTGCTCCTACAGCCTCAACAAATCACGTCTCGCACGAGACTGCTATAAAATCGGCTTGCTTTTTCGATCTTACTTGAGTATTTTGTTCGCTCCTTCAGAACTTGAGTTGAATACATCGAATTATTAACTTCTAGTGGAAAGATGCTCTTACTAACTCAACTCGATGATGGAAAGATTAGGCCAAATGAATCATCAGGGCCGGATTTATATGTCTGTCTGTCTGTCGGTCTGTGGTCAATTCCTCGTCCCAGGCAAAATTATATGAAAATTTGGCCCGAATTTGATGAAATTTTCAGGGATTGTGCGGATTAGCCCCGTTGACAATCCCCTATGAATTTCGTTGCCATCGGACCACTAGTGGCGTAAGCGCATGCGCAAAATTGAATTTCCTGACACCCCGGTATCTCAGTTCCTAATCGACCTATTTCGCTCAAATTTTGAAGGTAGTTTGAGGTTAACAATTAACTTAGAATTCCGACACTATTGCATCAGTAATACCTACTGCGCATGCGCAATTTCGAAATGTGTTTCATATCAGTAACTCCGGAAGTACTCGACCAATTTCGGTGAAATTTTCACATATTGTACAGGGTAGCCCATAAACACCCCCCTATCATTTCATGGCCATCGGACTACTAGTAGCATGTGTGCATGCGTAATCGTGAATTTCCTTAAACACCGGTATCTCAGTTCCAAATAGACCGATTTCGCTCAAATTTGGAGGGCAGTTGAGGGCTCACTCCAAGACAATGACATGAATTTCGCCCCGATCGGATGAGTGATGGCTACTGCGCATCTGCAAACTTAAAATTTATTGTCATAGGCATAACTCCGGAATTATTCCACCAATTTCGCTGAAATGTTCTATCACTGATCCTATACATACGTACTACAAAACTAGGGTAGCTATACTGCTCACCCAACTTGGACGATTTTTTTTCTCTTCTTGCACGAATATCACCGTCGTTAGTGATGAAGTTAAAAGATATCCAAAATATGCCCAATCCTAGCTCGACATAATGATGTATTTTTTGTTGTTTGACATTGTAATCTGAACAGAAAAAGTATGCATTTGACATGGCAATGTTACCGTAGTAAAATAAACTTGAATATCAGCTAATCTAACTCGTGCACTACGCCAACCCTTTATCTTCTCGATATATGAAGTGAAGATGTAGTGAGCTCTCAAGGAGGCGCGGGGGTTGTCACGCATTGTGCGATCCTCTCGTGTGAAGTGGACGATTGAGTGGCCCGTGTCCCGCTTGTCACCCCCCCTGGTTGTCACTTCTGTTCGTCCAGCCTTCCTGTCATTCCTGTCACGGGTCTTCAGCCCCCTTCAAATCGATTAATATCACCCGTAGCTAATATAATCGAAACAGCGAATCAGGGTCAAAGTCAGATCACTCGAGTGTCTGGGAAATCAAGGACAGCATCACAACTACTACAAAGTTGAGGTTTTCCATTTAATTATTTATTTTAGACTTGTTTATTCCGATTAATGTAATGTGGCCCAGTGTGATTCACTCGTAGAGATACGATATTTCACCGACATTTTAGGTATGTAGGATGTTATACCCAGAAGGGGTCACAATACCTAAATTGCCTACTGAGTGTGCTCCAACTTTTACCTACTGAGCCTACGTTGAAGGAGGAAGGAATTGTTAAGTAATACACAGAAATAGGTAATGATCCGACGTATATTATTCTATAAATAGGAGGCTCTGGATTCTAAAGGGGAGATGAAGATTATGTAGGAAATTCTACCTTCAGGATTTGAACCACGAGGGTAAGGGAAAGATATTTCGAATCGAATCGAGAGGGACTTACGTCTTTGGCTAGCAGGAAAAGACTAGGATGAGAGAGGGGTTCGTGGGTTGGTCCCTAAAGTGACAGCTCCCCAGAGCTGTTCTTTGAAGAAGCAACCGTCACTCCATCACATAACGTAGTACGGAATTGTCGTCCATCTTTTCGGAAGTCGACTTCCACACTCATTCTAGCTCTAGGATTTTGCATATTAGTCCTAATGTAGAAAAATACAGTATCGTTCATCAAAAGAAAGTTGAGTTTCTTGAGGTAGATTTGGTGACAAGGTGGAGATATTCTCGAGAGTGCTATAAAATTAAACGACAGTAAGGAGCACTGATACACTATGAAGTGACCCACTGTGACACTGAAAACTATGAAAAATGACGGACCTGTGTGGAGCATCTGTAGTGGCGAACCCATTGATTGAAAGTTGTGGCGTGCCACACCATATGAAGGCAGGCTCCTTCAGGGACTTACAACGTCGTAAATAAAATACAAAGCTCGAGGCGCTAACAGAAACTTCAAAGGGATCATTTCGAAAAGGAGCCCGTCTATCGTCGTTAAACCTTCTCCATGGCCAATCAAAATATATCTTTTTTTAGAGCCTTTCGACCATCTCTTTTCAATGTGGTGACCCGTCAATAATGTTGAACTACCCTATGGTTCTGCCATTTATATCAACATTAAACACATCTCTTGCATCACATATATGGCATAATGTTTCCGAACAATGCGCCATCAACTATAGGTGAGATGCAATAAGATGATATATTTCAACGAGTAATGATGATTTGCTGACAAGTCGGTGTTGTTAATTTTTATGTTTAGTTGTAAAATGATGACATCGCAAAAGCTTCAACATCGCCCCTTATAGGCGTAAGTTATCCAATCATTCTGTCACTAAGCAGCGTGTTCTAGTAGCAATCTAACTATAACTTCACTCGTAAACTTTTTCTCCCAGGGCTGTGGAAAACTTTGTTGTGGTTGGAGTCACCGTGACGAATGGTTGAATGCTGCCGTGTGCTAACTGTGAACTTGATATTACCCGGACTAATAGAATGAGGAACTTGCATGGTAATTTTATATTTTGTAAATTGAAAGATCTTAATAAGGGCTTTCCAACAAGGTGCTATGTGAGGGGTATCCGACGCTTGGAAGTTACCGAAAAAGGGTCTTGTAATTTGAACCTAACTGACGTCACCGACCCCCGCCTGCCTGGGCGGGCCCCCCTTTTGCGGAACCTATATATGACTTCACTCGCTCCCTTTCAACCCATTTGCTGAGCAAATTAGCCGTAATTTTAAGCTGAAGATTGACACCTGGAGGTTTTGAAGAGCGTTGAATCAAATTTTGAGGTTGACCCATGCAAGTTCCCCAGTAGTAGAAGAAAATCAACCATGGTGGTTAAGTTCCAACAAGTATTTGAGGGAAAAATCACCATAACCATCAAAATTGGTGATCTTGAAAAATTACGAAATCCTATTTGAAGTGGTTTAGGCACTTCAAAAGAAAACACGATTTATGGGGTAGGTACTTATCCATATTTTTGCTGTACGTCAGTGTTGGTTGGACGAAGACGACTTGGCAACTTAGTTTGATAATTGGGCTGTAGTCAATTCCGGAACTATACAGTTGAAATGTGCAATATAGCCAACTTTAGTAAAATGCCTAATTTGAGTACAACGGACTTTAATTAATTATGTAATTATGAGAGAAGTTATAACTAGTGTTTAGTAGGTACTAACTTCTAGTTATAACTATCTAGTCCTAACTAATTATTCATAACGAGATTACTAATTGCTGGATTTTCGTCCGTCTGCCGCTCCCGGCGCCGCGGACGTCATCAGCTATCCTTCAAAGAGGGGATTAGAATTTGTTCTGATGATTTCGCTCTTGGCTACTCATTGCCTCACCCCCTTCAGTGGAGAGGGGATGGCCGATGGCCCGTCGCGAAAATACTGAGATGTGTGGTCCCAGCCACGTAGGCGGTCACCCATCCGAGTACTAACCACGCCACTGATAGCTCAACTTCGGTGGTCCCACGAGAATAAGTTTATTCCACCAGATAAAGCCGTCGGCTCGTTAGTTATTTACTGCATTTACACATGTTATTGATCCTAGTTGGTTTACCTTATTATTATAGAGGCTAAAGTGGTTCCAGCAATATTGTTGAACATGGCTGTGGAAACGGGGGAGTCCGGTGTGCGCATGGTTATTTTCTACTTTCCCAACGAATTGATCACAGTGAGAGCTTTCCAAAAAGGTGCCACCTGAGGGTAATCCCATGAGCGCAAAACGATCTTGAAATTAATAATGATGACGTCACCGACCCTACTTTTGCCTGGGGGAACCCTCTGCGCCCAAATGATTCTGACGTCACGCGCCTCTTTCCAGCTATTTTCTGGCTTAATCGGACCGAATTTTGAGCTGAAACACATGGCACATATCACATGGCTGTTTTCGAGTGCGCTTTTCCTGAATTTGAGGTTAAAAACTGCGAATTTCCTACCCATGAGCACACCCTATTAGGTACCTAGTTTGTTGTTGCCCTTATAGTAAAAAGGAGGAAGTGCGTATGAAGTATGATCCAAAAATCCCTGAAATCAAGGCGTGACGGGAAACTATTAACTGTAACCCCCACTCTTTCCACCTGTGTTATAGTCTACCTGGTGGTTTCATTAGTTACGAGCCTACGCGTCATTTGCCGGTTTTTATGGAACGGATAATGGAAAGGGGGACTCTACTCGAGCCTGACTGACATGCAACTTTCAAGCATGGATTTGGCCTGTTGGTCTGACATAAATCCCGAAACAGCGGTAGGAATCTGACACAATAAATCATTGAAATATTATGTTTTTTCAGTCAATTTCAAAAAGACTGTTGACTGTAGATCACTCCTCTGAGATTGTAGTTTGGAAGAAACATTTCAAGGAAACAATATAATTCATATAAAGATAATAAAATCGCTGCAAAATCTTACGCAATGTTATTCTTTACAGGCCAAGCTCGTATACTGAATGAATCGGACAAATTTGTTGACGTTCCATTTCAACCCTCAAGTAAAGGAGCTTTTTGAATTGTACCAAAGTATTTTTTCAGATCGACGAGGATTTTCTTTTTACAGTAGAAGCATCGAAGCTACTTAATTGAAAGTCGACAAAATATACAAGCTCCAGTCTGGTAATAATTTGTTAGTTTTCACTTTCGTTTCGTCGTCCATACCAATTCTCCAGCGAATTCCAGTGTCTCCGCCCACCGTCTATTCAATAATAATAATGAGAAATCGTAGTAATATATATAGAACAACTTTTCATTTCGAAAAGTTTGAAAACAAAGCTTCCGCTGCCTTGCAGACTCGGAAGCAAAACCACATAGTGACAAGTCTGATCGAGTTTTCACATTTAGCTATTATGATGTAGGAAGTTTACGAGTATGCTTACACGGTATGCTTACACTTGTTGGAAAACAGCCCATCACGACATCTGTCGCTGAGAAACCCGACGCAATATAGGTAACTTACTTTCAGCATTTTCTCTCTTGGTACAAAACTCTGTCCAGATATTCCAGCCTTATCCTGAAAGATCACTCTGGAAGATAATATTCCGAATGATCACTCTGAAATAAACTCGTCATCATATGTGTCGGCATTGAGGCAATGGAAATTGCGACGATTCGGTATCTCAATCGTATCTCTGTCCCATCACCGGTCAGTTATTCGCCGTCGGGACTTCCGCGTCATTTCTGTCCCTCATCTCCTCTGAAGGTTACCGCCTGATCAGCCCCCTTGCACTAATAACCCGATTGCGTTTGATTTTTCTTATGCCGAGGTAATTACAAAAATATCGGCGAGAGGTCACATGAATATTGATGAGACTGACGAATCCAGCAACATCTGATAGCGGATGGACTTGACTCCCAATTGATCTTACGATCCTATGAGCATTGCACAAAACTGATCTTCAAATAGTATCAGACTAGTGCAACTTGGATAATACGCCCGTTTCATTGTGAAAGAACCTAATTTTATTGGCATCACACAAGTCTTCCCAGCAGTAAACCCAAGGTCTACTCTGAGCTTTGGTGTTGACTATTCAGATGAAACGCAACAATGGAAGGATGTTGTCGTTATGCAACAGTAAGGTTTTGTGTTTCAGCCTAGTCAGTAACTAATTTTCCTCATTGTGATACCAATTTCATAAGTATCTACCTACTGAATTATGGGCCTCGCAGCAGAAACCTCAAACCTTATTCTCCAGGAAGTACTAGAATCCTGTCTTTTCCTGTCTATTCATCCTTAGCTCTATAAAAACCTGTTAGATACCTAACTAACATGTAGGTACCTACCAATGCTACCAACATTAAAAAAGGAATGTGTATTTCCTTTCATTGACACTCGAACTCGTTGTTTTCATTCAGGGAATGTCTCACAACCGTGTGTCTATATAGAGTCGCTTCTCTTTCACTGACTGCGTCACAAGAGAAAGGGCTCGTTTTACGGACGTTTGTAAAAATAAGTGGGTGGCTCAAAAACCTCTGAATTTCCATTCAAGGCTTCAGACCTCGCCAATGATTCCACACCTCCTGCCAGAGTAATTGTGAAAAAGCAACACAACCCGTATTGTAGTCGAGTGCTCCTTTCTCAACCTGCCACAGGTGAGGGCGAAATCCTTACCTGCCGGTGGTTAAAAAGGCTCGTCTATTGAAGCATCAAAGTTTTCTTCGGACTCTCCCTGGGCCCGGTGCTTTTGTCGTTATGTCGGCCTTACGATGTTTTTATGGACCACACCACGTCTCTCCGCTCACCTCTCAATCTACTCTGAAAAGGCGTTGCCAACAACCTTCGACGTTTTCACTCTTTACAGATCCAGATTCCACGTTCTTCGCCACATTTCCTGTGCGTGACCCTCTAGCTTGATATTTGTGAACTGGTGTTAAGTAGTGATTGACCACAAAAAGGTCAATACGTATCACTAATAATTCTGGAAACAAATTACCCAAATAAAAACACACACAAGTCGCAAGTAAAAATTTTCCATCACGTTTCCACCAATCGTTGTAAATGAATCAACAACGTTACTGGTTTGTTGGTTCCAAAAAGAATAAAGAGCAACTACTTCATCTAACCCTCTGCCCGGAACATCCGTCATTATGACGGGTACCGTTCAAATTTTCTTAGCCAGGGGCGGGTGCGGTACCATCTGGGGGCTGACACTCCGTGACATCTTCAGTTGAACCAGTGCAAGTATGGAGGGAGCATTGGCAGGCTGTTGGCACTCGTCACTCAACGATAATTTGCATTTTTCTCTAACCTTATCAGTCATTATGACCGATGTTCCCTGTATAGCATTAACGGGTATTCCGTGTAGAGCATGATTTTTATACCAGTAAAATGACGGGTGATCTGTTAGCACCATGTTTCTCCAAGCAAACATCTTAATCTACCACATTTATGTACCATTCCTAACATTCTTTCATTTGTATTTAGGTACAGGGCACTAACCTAAAATAGATCCTAAAAAATGTTCGTTATCCACCTGTCATGCACGCGTTTTACTGGTCTCTCATCTGTCCAAGTTTCATAAATGTTTGAATTTGAAAAAATGTAAGGCCGTTGTTTTTTTCAACTCACAAATGTGTTCTTAATCACCCAATGCAGTTGCAGAAGAGAAAAAATCTATTGACAAGTATGAAAACTCCCAGAAAACGAATTTTCCTGTTATGGCAGTCATTATGACCGGTGTTCCTTGTAATGAGGTGCAAGAAGATGTTCCGGGCAGAGGGCTAATTTAGTACTCTCATGTTTCGTCCATACGTGACTATGTTTTGCGCAGTGGCACGGGTCATGACCCAAATGTATGTGAAGACTGCATGAGAACATAAACTACAAAAACTGCATCAACCTTATTATAACAATCATTTCTGGAAAAATGACAGCTTTGTCCAAGATTTAGAACAAACAGAGCACAGATGGGATAAGGATGTTGGTCGATAGTATTAGTCAAGCAGGGAGAAGTGACAGGGCTGGAGAGATGACTTTCGATGGGTTGGAGAAAGGAGGGGTGGGGGGGGAGGTGTAGAATAGACTAAAACCGCTCCCTTTAGCCGCACTATTGTTCCACCCCTAGCAATTACACCTCTAATTGTCGGCAGCATTTCCTACCGGGTGTACACCCCATCCGAGACATGCCCACCCCTCCTGCTCACAACGTCCTACATCTCTTCTCCGTGGAAGGAAAGGGGGATGTTTTACTTTCAAGTGACCTTGAAAATCTGCATCCGCCTTTTGTTCCTTCAAAAAACCCTCATATACCTTCTTTGAACGGCGGGGTGGGAGGAGGGTGCTTTTAGTGTGAATTCCAGTAAGAGTGGAGCCACGTGTGTGCTATTCGGAGACAAAAAATATTCTAAAAACAATACCGTATATATAGTGTATTCCATCACGTCACGTCTATAATATACACACTCGGTGTAATGATAAATAATTGAGGGTGCAACTCGAAAAAAATGTTTAATCTTCACCAAATTTGGCCCAGTAGATGCGTTTTATGGATTTTTGGGTAAGGGGAAGTTTTTGTTTTTGTTATAGGGAATTTTCGAAGAAATTATATGTGTATGTTCTACCTATGTAGGTTTGTGTATGCCTGTCAAAATCCAGACGATACACCTTATATATAAAGAGGAAGGATGAGAACTGTTTGAGTGCTCCTACCGGTGAAATTCTGAAAATTGAGGGTGAAGAGACAAGTTTTTGATGTTTTTTTGTGTAAATTACCAATTCAAACGGGGGGAACAAATGGTATCGCAAAAGTTTCTATACAGATAATCCATAATATATTTAAAAAAATTCGTAGTTGTAAAACCACTAAGAATCGTTAAAAATTATACTTTGAAAATTCGTTCATCAACTCATGCTGCATGACTAGAACTTATTATTCCTGTGAAAGTACGTATTCCGATATGTTCCGATGCGCACTAGAGACTTTGTCGAATCCCGCAGACCCCAAACTATCATGTGCAGCGCACTGGTTAATCAGCTAGTTCATATCTATAACAGGCGAATATTCCAGTGCCTCATGAAGACACTAAATTTTCGAACAACTCAATAATACGTATTTTTGTTTTAGTGACTGATCCTATTAAAGTCTACTTGAGATCAGGTTTATGTATATTACACTAAACTTGACTTGTGGACTCAAGGAGGAGTTTACTGGTATTTTCTTTCCATTAAACATGTTATGGACTTACCGTGGAACGTAATTAATAAAACTCGATAAACTCACAGTTATAAATGAAGCCGTTAACTCGAACAGGTTTACACGTTAACCGAGAGGTAAAGCAAAAATAATCAGTTTGACGTCTCGGTTATGTCCAAATCGGCTCATCGAGGCGGCGCGGCGCGACCGTGTCCACCGCAGATTATGCAAATCCAGTTTGTTAAAAGACCTTCTTTCTGCGCGCTCTTCAAATTTTATTAAGCCGGTCAGCGAGGTAACTCTTCTTCAGTCCTTTTTCTTTTCAAACTTGTAATTACGTCCTGGCGCCTGGGTGGATGGACTTTTCGCGAATAACATTGATAACGTTAACGGTTCTGCCTAAACAGGTGTTTTCTAGAGAGTAGAAAGTGCGGAGCATCGACGAAAATTTGATCGTCACGATCATGGGGGAAATTATTATTTAAAAAAATATTAACACCAGTTGCTTCAAATATCAACATGTGTGTTGGAACGATTAAGACTGATCAGATGAATCCTCTTCTTCAATTACGTATAATTTCCAACTAAGGGTGTCATTAAAAAATATGCCTTATATTGTAACTCATAACTGCCTTGAAAATCACAGCCAGTTAGCGGCTCGAATCCTCAAGATTTAGGGCCTAAATAAACCCGAAACCTTCGTCGATCATCACCCAACTTGAAATGTGACTCTTTCAGGTAGGTAGTCTCCTCGTGCACTCTCTCCGGCCCACATCACACACAACTAACCGATAAAATGTGGAACCTTTGACAATCTTTCCCGCTCCTTGTGATTTTCGCAGACGAGTCAATAAAGGTCCCCTCCAGAACTTCTTCGGCCATATTTTTTTCCTCCTACTCCCTTAAAGATAAATCTTTCAACGTTTCTTTTTCTATCCTTAGGAGTTTTCAGGCGAAATGTGTCGAATATCGAACACAAAAAATAGATACAAAAAATTTTGCCGCTCGAGGGTGGTTGACATGTTCCGTTCTCAACACGTTTTGAGGATTTTACTACCTGCTTTTTTTGCCAGTTGTGAGTCCTTCGAACGGACCTTGTGGCCAAACAGTCTGGAACTGTGAAAATTAAGACTCATATTATTTACTGACCCCGATATAATGTAGAAAATGTCTTATTGTCGTTATGATTTACTCAGTGAAGAGAGTAGAGAGAGAGCAAACACTTGAAAGTTGTGATTTGAATTTTTTTCAAACGACGGCGACGTTATTTCGCTGAAACTTTCAAATATAAAATCGAGAATTCGAGTCCCTACGCACCAACTTTTTTTTAAATATACCAACCAACTCGTTTGCCGAAATAAGCGTTCATTCATAGTAAGTATCTTTGTGCTCTGGTCGGGTAGGGGAGGTTCAGCCCATCAGTAACCTGTCATTTCCAATAATATGATCCTTAATATAACGATTCATATACGAATTCAGTTGAGCTCGCTATCCTCCCATCCTTATTAAAACTCTGAGGTACACATAATAGAGTATAATGATCAGGACACCATTCTCTTTCCCCTTCCTACAAAAAATGTGGGTCCCTCGATAGGAATTGTGAATGGGAATTTGGTCATGTGGGTATTGAATCGAGCGAAAATTTGCTCTTAAGTAGAAGCTATGCCTTGTTTTCAATCCGTTTTTGATCGTGCCTGAGAGATGAAACTTCGCTCGCCATCAAATTCCAGCATACAAATTACCCGTTAACATTATGAGTATAAAATTCTTATGTACAAAATATTCTTAGACAAAAGTGATAAAGGTGAATATTTCACAAACAATATTTCACTCGCAAACGTCACGAAATCAAGGGAAACTGGGTTATGCTCAAAAGTTAATGATGAACGATGAACAACAACCAACTTCCATGGAAACCAGAACGTTGCTATAACAAGCGAAGTGAGCCCTTTTTTGGTCAAAATCCAGAAAAGCACCAGTTGTATGCATTATCAGGCATTTATTGGGTTTTGGGTTTTATGGATGGGAGAAATTTATTACGAATTTTTTTTTTTTTTTTTGAAATAGGATTTTATTAGAATATTGGATTAGAAGTAGTTTTGATTCTGCGCTTGAAAAATGGCTGCCTGCGGATCTTCTTGTTCTCTTTATCAGCCTTCGCTGACCCAGGGGAGACCAGCGCCGTCCTCGCGTCCCAACCACCGCAGCGACGCTCGGGTTCCTCGTAGGCGAAGGGAAACCGCCCTAATGATTGCGAACTGGGTTCGCACCCGCACCCACCCCAACACCTGGGAGTATGTCTTCTTCCACTTTCGTGCCAGGGTCTCCGCGACGCGCCTCTGGAAGGCCCCGTATTCCCTGTGAACTGCCCCATCGCAGGAGCACACTAGAGGGGTAAACGAGCCTCTTCTCTCTTCCGCTGCCCGGCCGTATTTCAGGTGCTTCTCCCTTGCTGCGGAGTCTGCGTTGGCACCCCATGTCCGGGGACAGTGAGAGACGATTACGAAAATTGTTGAGGAAATAATGAGTTCTTCACTGCTTTTTAATATTGTCAATGACGAAGAGATTTTTCCCTGAGTTATTTTCATTTTTTAAATTTACAAGCTTGAAGGGTCCATTCGGAGTGTCCGACATGAACTCAACTTTATGAACTCCAATCTTGAAAGAGGTCATCAAGTCTTCGCTGTGTACCGACAAACACAATCAAAACTTAGACCCTCGACAAACGTCGAATTGGTGGAACTGAGGTGGTTTTTGACCAAAACGAAACGATAAGGGTTGGGACTCCTGACTGGCATAATTTATAAGAACCGAAGCCCGACTCGAAGAATCCAATTATAGCCCGTGAGTGAGGGTCCACTACGAAAAAAACTCTTTTAGCCTGCTATAGTTCCGATCTGACTACCAAAAAAGCTATCGTGATGGATTGAGCCAGTCTAGCCCTACATTGAAAACCGTGTGTCAGGAGTATTTTTGGCAAGAGACTGCGATTCAAATATTCAATCTAAGAGTTGGTTAGCTCAAATCCGGCTTATTATGTACGATTTGACGATATGATACCACCTTTATCAGTATTTGGAATTGGTTTCTTGGAAGATTTAGATAGATTGGATTCGAATTAAGAAGAGACTTTCATTTACCCAACCCAACTCATTCATGCCCTATTTTGTTTTATTTTTTCAATTCACATTGGATCCAGCATGAAAACATTTTATATTATCCACCTAATTATTTTTCTAAAACATTATACCCACACTGTTTTTAAAACATTCAACAGGGACTTTAAGTGATAGGCAGTCCTTTGAAGGTATTTCAAGTAGATGCTATACAAAGAATCATTTGGTGAGCTACTCAAATATATACCTATGTCAGATTCAGCGGATTCAGAATATACAGCAGATAGTAGCGCTATAATATTTCTAAACTGGCTATTCACCTTAATTTGTCCCACAAACCATGGACCGTTTATTGTAGGTGAAAGAGTAGGGTGAGAATATTTGGGTATTATAGACTAATTAACTGGCCGGGAACTTGGCCATCGATTTGAGAAAAAAACATCAAAATCGTTCCAATTTTTTAGAGGGATAAGATGTACACACTCACACTCTTGTTCATTATATACAGTAAGCAGAGATATATGGACAGGAAATGACTGTGCGCACCTAATAATAGTTGTCAAACGTAATCGTAGTGATAACAAAAACGGTGACAACCCGTTGGGGGCTTTCCTTATTACAGCTGGGTATAAATAAATCTCGTTGTCAACGATTACCCCTAACCCCGAAATCACGAATTTAAGATAAGAGGACTAGCTAGTGGGTACTGGGTAGTCAATTGGTGGGGCTTAAAAGCCCCACGCTAGAAGCTTCTCCGTGCTCTTGAGATGTCACCTATGGTGATACAAAAAATGATAGAACACCTGATCCCTAGTGACGGGCGTATTTACCGGTGACGGTCGTGATGGACCTGTGATTCTAGGTGAAAGAGAAAGGTGAAGGTATTCCGCTAAAGCCTAAAGGTGAGCTAGCCAAAAACTTAACCATCATTTGGCCAAAAAAAAAAAAAAACACTCCATCAACATTGGTGTTGCCGTTAAAGCGTGACTGACTAACCGACTCCCTTAATATTCTATACAATTGTCAAGTATGTTTCCATCTGTGTGTGTGACTCGATCACGCTCGAACCGCAACACCGATTTTGATGGGATTTTGCAAAATGATGGCAAAACTCCTGGCGAGGTTTATATTTATAACGATAGTCTTATGCAGAATGCTCTCATCTTCTTCTTTAATCTTGAATCAATGGTCCATCTCGATCGATCCAGAGGTACCTAAACGTCCTTCACATTCACCAAAAAAATGAGTAATCAACATGTAATTATATCGGGTGTTTTTCAGGTGTTCTATCATTTTTTTAATCACCACTGGTGTTATACAAAAGATGGAAATCCGTTTTAGGCCATTCTAAACGATTCCTGAAGTTCAACACTTTTTCACATGTATACAGGGTGTTTCCCATTTGGTGTAAAAGAAAGAATTGGGTCAAACTAGACTCAAAATGGTGTAGAACGCCGCCAACTGCACCTTTCCATCTCAATCCGTTCCCAAGATTTAAAAAAAAATTAAGTTTCTGAAAATTCTTGCACGTTAACCGCATTTCCAAAATAAGGGCTGGAAGGTGTCAAATCTCAGGGAAACTTCCAAATTTAACCAGCTTTCTAATGGTATGGTAAACTTTGCAATTCCTCATCGATTTCATGGAGAAGTTTCATGGTCAAGTTTTAATGCGGAAAAACAGTCGGCACCTACCTGGTATTTACTCGTATACCAGAAAATTAACAAACGGATTCTCAATTTTTTGTTTTTGCCGTTGTAGTGATATGATTCAGATTGATAATTTCAAGGAAATCAGGGCAGAATGAAATCCTCGTTGTAAGTCTGAGGTCGTTTTACTCAATTGCAGTACAAAAAAAATAAGGAAGTTAAACTAAAACAAGGTAAAAATGAAAGTTTCACTCCAGACAAATGCGATGACGAGAGTGGCTGTAGTCGCGAGGCACATACTTGGGAAAAAGAGCCAGGGCTTGTGTACGAAACCATGGGGGCCATTTTGAAAATACGATATTTGTATGTGCCTCGCGACAACAGCCACATAGGAACATATATGGTATATTCGGAATCAGCGTGAAATTTCCTATGAGAACTAACCACCAAATCGATTAGAATTATTTTCTGAAAATTCGCTCATCAACTCATGCTGAATTAATGGAACTTTTTATTTTTAAAGATCCAAGTGTATAGAAAGCTACTTAATTATTGAAATAATAAAAGCCAGAGTAGAGGAAAAATTGAAAGTGAAAACAAGTTGCCGCTCTGGGAGAAAGGGGACGAGCACAGGGGGACTGAAAAGGAAGGGGGACGTTTTTCATGTAGTGGCGGATCACGACGTCATCCGCAGTTCCTCCTCACTGACCCAAATGCTGATAAGGCCGATTCGAGGAAGGGGCTTTGAGTTGGGGGTGGAAGGAGCCAGAAGAATCATGAGCTGGGGGCGGAAAGGTGGGGTTGGAATTGACTGGAGGTGGAAGAATAGTAAAGGGAAGAGATGGAGGTCCAGGGGGGGACCCTCTCGCCACTTTATATCGGGAGGATTTCTCAATATTTACAGCGATTTCCTCGATGTAACCTACACGTTACCTCCCCATCCACTCCACGCTCTCCACCAACTATCTGGTTATAATCTCACACTCGACTCCGGAGGTGGGAAGGGTCTTCTTTTGCCAAGTTTTCTCCCCTTCCAAGAGACCCCTCCGTCCTAATGGTTTTCCTATTTATGTATCGGAAACTCGCTAACGCTAAACCATAAACAAGGTTAGGTGAGGCGATAGTGACCCGAAATTGATGCTTCGCCTTCAAAATGTGTGATATCGACAGCTTTCTCACCCCTTTTCATTAGTCCAACCCTGGCAAGTCATCAAATTTCAGATTTCAACCAATATAAACATATACTTTTAGTAATGCATGCATTTTAGGGGATGTCTCTTTAGATTGGAAATAGAACGATATTTTTTCATTGACATTTTTGGGGTTCTCCGAATGTAACCTCGACTCATTTCATGGCACAACGGTGACACCACAGTGACGTAAAAAATATTCCATAAACATTTCAAGGTTCATTGATTTTATCCTCCAAATGTCAAAACTTAGAATCTACTACTGGGCCCAATAATGTAAATATATACCTATAGGTTATTTTTCGGAAATATCCCTTCCGTTTTCCACAACCAGAACAATTTTCGGAATTCCGAGTCGAAGTCTGAGTCAAACAAAAATAACCAGCCAAATTGGTTTGAGGGCACTCCTCACAAGGTTTTTGCTGAAAATGGACGTTTTGCGGCGCTAAAACGATTAATTTTGGGTTATTTATCCGTAGGAGCAGCTTACATATTTTCCCAAGAACACCGATTTCTCTCAGTCCTTGCAAATTTCTGGAACTCCTAGAATTTTCCTGTTTCTTAGGTGCACTCACATTCTCACAATATCTCCTATACTTATAACAAAAGTCAGTAGGAACGGTTATTTTCAAAGTGTGTAGAGAAATCGGTCTAAATGTGAAGTACGGTAAGAAAAAAAAAATCGTATTCTCCAATTCCGACAAAATAATGCTTCTATCTTACACTTGCCCTCTCCCTAATAAGTTTTGTCATTATGATACCTTATACTTTATATTTACTCCGTTTACTAAGTATTCTCGCCAACAACTCTCTCTCAGTTGGTTTGAGTTAGGTAGGTAAGTACTAACGAGCTAATCTTATGGAATAGAAATGAGGCTACCTAGTATATTTCCATACAATCCCTCCAAACTGGTCACATGCAGATTTCGACTATTAAAAATAATTACTCCTAAGAAAGAGATTTGCGTTGAATTGTGAGAAATCGCAACTAATTTTAGAATAGAACCTCCTGTAGTACATATCGCACATCCGGTGTAAGACTGGTAGAAGTCGAAAAATGTTGGGAAATCGCGTTTAAAGATTTTTACTTCTAAGTTTTTCTATAATAGTCATCTGAGAGTATTTTTTCATATCTCAAGGGTCTATGGTACTCATATACTATCACATCATCAGGAGAGTGGGTGGGTAGTGTGAAACCATGGACATACCTACAATACTACCTGTGTAGTATATTGTATTTTAATAATTTATTGTATGTATAATATATAAATGTGTGAATCGCCGCACCATATGATAGGATTTCACTCGTTTGGATTATATCGGACTACCCTGAGTGACCTGTTTCTGACGATTAACTGTGGATTCTGATGTGAGGGAAGTAAAGTGAAAGTGATTTTTCTATTTCAATCAGTGAGTTCCGTATTTGGCCCGGGTGAGTCACTATCGCCTATAAACGGACAGCAAGAGAATTCATCTTCGGCGAAGACGTTATGATGAGACGCGATTACAACTCGCACGGACCTATTTAGAAGTGTTTCTATCTAACAAGTAGGACTCGTTCCTTCGCTCTGCCTTTTCATATTTCACCCGGATGGTGGTATTTAGTCCTAATCATTCATTAGAATTAATTTTTCCCTACTCTAACGGCAACTTTCTTTGCTGCAAGCTCTTGAAAAAAATGTTATCTATCTACTACAGCTCCTAAAAAGATTCAATTAGAATTGATAAGATTTTTCTTTTAAATTCATCAACCATTCAGGGAGGTTAACGGGATTCAGGGTGGAATTGATAAGATTGAAATGAGATTCAAAGATAATGTTACATTAAGATTATAATAAGATCTCCAACAAAGTACGTAATGCTTCCAATTGTTTTGTGATCTTCAAAACAAGATTCAACGTTTTTCAAATAAAAGGTTGTGGGGTAATGAAACAAAAGCGTCTGCCAATCTGGTGGGCTGTATAGCTTTCTCATAGATGGACACATTTTTAACATGGACTATTTTTAATCTTTTTTGATATCGTCCTAACAATAAAAAGTTCCATTCATGCAGCATGAGTTGGTGAGCGAATTTTCAAAGAATAATTTTAACCGATTTGGTGGGTGATTCTTATAGAACATTTCACGCTTATTCCGAATATACCATATGTTTTTATGTTTAAGATGGTAATTCACACCGAAAACCTCAAAAAACACGTTTTTTTTAAAGCTATTTTTGGCTCTAAATTTTCAAAATTTGACCCCTTGGAGTACTCCAAAAATTCTGGCCAACGAACTCATCCTTACTTTTGATATTATTGACATTTTCAATTTCGAAGACAATTTTCAAAAATTTTCATTATAAAAATTTTGAAGCCATTGCAATAGCTTCATTTTCTTCGAAAAGTCGCTAAAAGATCATTATCATATGTGTAGGGATTGGAACATAGTTCTCAGTATATGTATGTCATCGCCCCTCCAAGTTATGCCCTGACAAGGAATCAGACAGACATCAAACAATCACGGAACCAAATTTTATCAGAAAGTTTTGTAACACAACATGAGAGTAAACATTATTGTAAAGAACAATAATTTTTTCCGATTTTCCATTTCAATATAGTATTATTATCGCTGACTTAGTCATTGTAATTTAAAAATAACAATAAAAACTCGTGCCTAACTCAAAATTACCTATTTCGCCAAGCTTTCGTTTGATTATAATTTTTGGAAGTTGAAATATCGACGAATTTTTGGCATTATTCCTTACTTTACCCATTGTTTGTGCTTTTGCAAACTAATCGCGCTTACAATCTGAATGCACCAAACAGCCTAATGTTCCTTCCCAAATCCCTTTTGAAGGACTCATTTCTTCGTGTAAAATTCTAGCATTAAAAACAAATGATGAGCAATTGAATGAGACTTAAACGTACTGAACTGACGAAAATGTGCAATTGAATAGTATATAGGCATCAAAGTACGTGGGTGGATACCTAACAGTGGTAATCGTACTAAACTGGGGTGGGTGGTTTTTAATGTACAGATTGCAGATGTATTCCACAGTTTGGGGCTAAATCAGTTTTCAAGCGATTTTATACTACAGAAAAATGTCAAATTGTTGTATAATATATTTTATGACGACCTACAACTCTTATAAAAGTCAGATCTGCGGCATTACCCAATATCCTAGTAGGAGAAATAATTGCAGTATTTTTCCATCCTTCCAAAATCAGTCTCACCCACCCTACACCAATTAGTGTGACAATACTCGCTAGGGAATGAAACGATTCAAATATTTGCTGTCGGATTGGCACGCGAAACGCTCGACTTGACGTTAAAATCTCTTCGAACGAAAAAAAACCCAACCTTTTTTTCAATTTGTGTGTTTAATTGTTTACATTGGGACCCCACTTAGCGTTGGAAATGAGGGAAAGTTGTGTTGGTTCGGAGGGTTTGAGTCTAAGGTGGTATGAGAGGGTTCGTTTTCCACGGGGTTTCTTTTCCGTGAAAATCTTTCGTTTCGCTTCTTTTGTCTTTATCTTCTCCCTTCTTCTCCCTTGAAAAGAAATTCTTCACCCTTTTTTTCACTTGACTACACCCCCTCTACTTCTTCGTTCCCTCCCTTCTGGGTCAACACCGACTTCCGGTCTATTGTCACTTTATTCCCCGATAATAAGGCGCTTGTTGGAGGAGAAATGGCTGAGGGTGGAGGATGTTTTCTCATTGTCTTAATTGAAGATTTATTTTTCATACTTTGCCAAGAAACAAAAAATATGGAGGGTGGAAAGATTGGAGGCAGTGCGGAGGGGTCATTCCAAAGAATTAATATTTTAATAATGTATGATCGACCAAAGGAGTGAAACGTAACTTCACGCCCTACATCTTCAAGGAGAGAAGTGAAAATGAGATAGGCGTTTAATTATGTCCCTTCTTTGGGGATTTTGCTGTAGTTTGGTAAACTAACCACCGTGTTTGGGGGCCTAACAGATCCTAGCCTAGCTTGGTTCACAATAAGCTAAGCAATATCGATCCTCCGGTTTGCATTTCATCCCCGATTCTTAAGATTACCGTTAATTTCTATTACTATACTACCATATTACCATAATTTAAATGCCATATTTTTAGAAGCCAAAAAATGCAAGGCAATCAGGCTCAAATGTTTATGGGATTCGTGGATTTACGTATAGCATTCTACTTCAAAACTTCATAATTTAAGTGACATTTGACTGAGGCGACATATTGCCCTCAGTCCTGACTATCTTATGACTACCTAATAATTCATAAATCATTCATAACTCCATGAATCTATTGAAACTAATACCTCGCTATTTTCAAAATTAATCTTAAATGCATATTCCTTTTCTTACAACCACAGAAACAAAATTTATTTTTACACGGTAAATTTTTCAAAAAAAATTAAAACCAGTGGTTATGGTTCATTGTTATCTCGTATTCAAAGGCTTGAACAGAAGTTCATGATCGTGTTAAATGTTTTTCAGGATGGACAAACATCAACACGA
This sequence comes from Lygus lineolaris, assembly GCA_030264115.1. Classification (NCBI taxonomy): domain Eukaryota; kingdom Metazoa; phylum Arthropoda; class Insecta; order Hemiptera; family Miridae; genus Lygus; species Lygus lineolaris. The sequence continues at coordinate 12,640,579 of JAEMON010000006.1, read as the reverse complement.
TCAAGAATTGTTGCATCATTGTGTTGACGTTTTTCACATTTCAAAAATAGCTTTCGACGATCAAAAGATGACCTAACGAAAGGGAAAGGCTTCTGCTACCTGGTAGCCTCGGAAGTAAACCTTGAACTAAACTAACAATAATAAATTAACTTCCTTAAGACTGTGATTTTTTCAAGTTTCAGTGCGAAAAGCACTTTGAACCACTAACCAGCTCACAAAAGTAGGTTTGTTCCAACTGAAATGGGCAATTCAAATAATATCCAGTTTATATTCGAATAGTTTCAAAGTCGTTTCCCAAGGTGAAATTTGAGTGCGATCGTCAGGTTAAAGATTTTCAAATATCTTCGCACTGCGATTTCCGTTGGAACAAATCTGAGGGATAGCAAAAAAATGTCCCTGTATCCAACTCGCTCCACCTCCTCCGCAGGGGTGAGAATATTCAAGTTGAGTGCAACTTGCTCTGACAGATGGAACAGGATTTCATGGTCCTTATCAGTAGGTTAAGTTGCTCACAAATCAGTTGAATCAGACAGAATATTCACAAGAATTTGTGCAGAGGGTTCTGTGCAGCTAAACTATTTGGATAGTTGGAACAAACCTAGTATGCCACGTAAAAATTTGGCCTGTTCAATAGGTCGGCGATTGGTTGTGAAAGAGAGGGAAGTTACGAGGGAACTAATTGTGAAAGGACGAGTATTCAGTATACGTCTCCTCCAAAAGTTTATGGCCATTCTCCTGCTGAGTATTTACTTTTCCCCCAGGAATGGGTGTTGAACGCGATAATTAATACAGAGATTACAGCAATACGTATTTAGGTGAAATGTTGTGGAATAATTAATCATCAACATCGTGATTGACTTTGGATCGGAACTTTGTCACTCAACAAACAAGCAGTCCTCAAAATACGTTGGAGTTTACAAAATGCAACGTTCTACTGATGCCAAGATTTTCGAGATGTCATTTTAGGATAGTTTCAAAAACACCACATAACCCAGCCCCCAGGCCGTCTTCCCAGGATGAATGAGGGGAAATGATATTGATATGAAGATAAGTACAATAAGCGTCATCTCATCTACTGACATCTTTGACGTTGTCCCATCTCTCATGACATGGGGACCCACCGGGGTTTGGGCCTTAATTGGAAAACGATGTTGTGAGCACTATTAAAAAAAACCTGGAATAAAATTCATTTAAAACAAAAAAACACTACGACTCCTCAAAAAACCACACTTTCTTTTTTGACGAACCATAAGGTGTGGGCTTCCAATCACAGTAGGGGAAAATTTTTTGTGGTCATTCGTCCGCCCCTAGTAAATGCCCCAGGCCGACTTTACCGTTTTCAACCTGTTAGCGCCTGTTACCCTTTGAATAAAATTTATGGAGATTAAAACTGAGGAGGGGAGCGGACAGGTGATTTATAAGAGCGCGTGCTAGCGGTCCGGAAGGCGCCTGTAGTTATGACGATGAGGTTTCGAGGGGGATGTAAAATGCATCGTTATCGAGCTTAATTGAAAATTAACCGCTTCCACGTTGATTAACTTCTTTGATAAATGCGTTGTACGCAGAGGATTCGGGATGGACTCGATGGATTGTGCCCAATTCACAGAAAATCCGATTTCACAGCGTGGTATTTAAAACGGAAATGAAGGTTGACATTTTCCCCCAATAAGATGCCTATGCTACAGCGATACTTGTGCTTTTCGGTGGCCGAAAGCCAAAAAAAATAATAAAAAAATAAAAGCTTTGAAAGAGAAGTTTGATTGCGTTACATGCATGACCCAGGAATTTTTTTTTCAATTTTTTTCCTTTTTTCAATATAGAAGGCATTCTTCTGACTTTAACGACACTGTTTTTTCTTTTAGTTTCAATCGTCACTGTGGTGTTATCAAGATGTTGGTCAACAACGAAAATGGCCATACAAAAGTTGGTCATCAAAAAAATACCTTGGCGCCATTCGAGACATTGTTGCTGATGACACATTACCTATCTATTAATGTTTATAACCGATTGCCAATCAAATTTTAAAAAAAATAAATACTCGAAGGGTTAGCTATCTATTCACAAATCAAATCCCGTTTAAAATGGTGTGTTTTTTGATTTTGTGAAAACGAAAACATGAAACTAAAGAGTAGCCATTGACTCAGGAATCTCTCGTATTAAATCTAAAGGATTAGTTCCGCTAGTTATAAGAATACAATTGTTTGCGTACCTTGCTGGAGAATCCGTCGTGACTAGCAAGTCGAGTACAGGTGGCGAGCGCTTTCGATGTAAGGACATTATCATCAGGCCGTCGAGAGAGTACTCTCTCGACGGCCTGATGATGATGTCCTTACAACGAAAGCGCTCGCCACCTGTACTCGACTTGCTAGTCACGACGGATTCTCCAGTAAGGTACGTAAACAACAGGAACCTCTCGTTTCAAATTCCGACCCAACGTCGTGTCTTGTAATTTGTCAAAAAAGGTCATTAAAGCTGACAACCGCTTCACGAGATATAATGCTAAACACTGTTTCCCTGCTATCGCCTCACTCTATTTGCCATTTTCTAGTCCATCAGTTTGCCGATTGATGCCCGATACCTCGTTATTCCATTAGGTGTGACATATGGTTTTTTAAAAGGCGTACGTTTTTAGAAGAGATGAAACGGCTGTTGATCCGAAATTTTAATTTTAAGTAATTACATGTTTTGAGTGAATGCTTCTAATGAAAAATCTGAAATCAAGAAAAAGAACGCAGTTTTACTGCGAACAAACTTGAAATAAAAGTAATTTGATAGTAGATACATTAAAAAAGAAATACCAACAGCATTTGTGGTATACTTCCGTACTACGGAAGTTAGAATACGTAGGACTGTGTACAGTTTTTCTGTTTTCAAAATATCAGGTAGCATGAACAAGTAACATAATTCAGGGAGGCTTAAATAGATACCTAGATTTCCCAATTCCAAGTCGGTGAAAAATATTATTATAGTGTTTGCTTCTTTCTATGAGATGCCTTAGGCTGGCATAAACATGTACTACAGGTGCAGGTACCAAAACATAATAATGAGTACAAAAAGTACATTAGCTATTTACAGATGAATTACGTTATTCCTCATTTGAGAACAAAGCATTAGGTGTGCTTTGAATTTATTTCACTACTTCGAGAGGTGAATTTTTCCACTGGCACGGTGCGTTTTTCTTTGTTCCCTTCGCATTCCTTCCCAACTCTCAAACTGCTGTATAAGATATTAAAGCGCGCTTGTCAGCAAGGTCTCCGATAACCGTCTTCTCTATCTATCAAGCTCAGAGAAATATGGAAGATTAGTGGGACAATGCATTTTTTATTCTTGCCGCCAGCTGTGTTCTCGAAGCTTGCACATACTTTTATCAACTTCCTAGGTAGATAGGACAGAAAACTTAGTTATGTAGAAAGGAGTGGGATGGACTCTTGAAATTCTACCGCCAACATTCAGGCGTAAGCTACTCATTTCATCAACGTGGGTGCTGTGGTAGGAGTGAGCTTTGAAGAGTGGTCAGTCGAAAATGCGTGATCATGGTGTTGTAGTCTACCAGGTTGTCTGATCCAAGCCGCTTGAGAGATGTTGATAGCACGAGCTGATAACGTCGGAAGAGTGAGATGAAGAGTTATCCTTTCTGAGCACTTTCGTATGAGGATCATGCTTAGCTTCGGCAGTCAAGTCACCTGTCAGGTGCAGGAAGAATACGAAGTAGGGAACAGCAAAACTGAGTGTACCTATATCGAAGGTTTCCAATATTGAAAATCCATTTGATGGGCATAAATAAAGGAGGAACTCCCATAATTCACTCAGCATAAGCCGAGTCAAACTATGATTCAGATTCCAAAAGCCTTGAACAATAGTACCTTTTACTAATCACCTAATGTACCTACATCTAGTTAATGAAGAAAAAACGCTGCAAATTATTACACAACGGATCTAACGGACCCTATTTGTATTATAATAGTAAGTACGTACTGTAATTATATCGCGGGTTCACAATCGCATCATTTACCTACCTACCAGTTATTATTATCCGTGAGTTGTCACATTCATTCATAACGAAATTAAGTAACTGAGAAAGCTTCTCAAAGTAAACAAGATACTAAGTATCTACTTTTTTTTCGATTTCACCAAACCAAGTCTTGGTATTTACACAGAGCGAACGGTTGGTCCTAAAATGCTCCGTGAGGTCTCATTCGACGCTAAAAATTGTGTTCTGCTCGAAATCAATGGGAAAAATATACTTCACTGTTTGAAGTTTTCGAGCTAGGGCGTTTTGAAAATTGCATCCCCTATTTTCTACCCTTTATAGAAGACTGACGGTAACGCCAAGCATTGGGGCACAACTAGACCCCAAATGGGGTCGGTATACCAAATTTCAAGAATTTTGGCCCTTATTGGTAACTAAGGAAAGTGCCAACGACGGCGGATGTACGGATTTTTTTCAATTCTATTTTTGGATTCTACGTATCTTGAAACGTAAAACATCAAATTTGAAGGGGGGGGGTAAACACATTTTTCGTGCTCGATTCTAAAGGTTCATTATTGGAAATAATAAGCCAAAAACGGAAAGAAATGGAAAAAGTGGGGAGACAGTCAGGGTTTGAACTCGGGACCCCTCGCTATTAGAGCGTGCACTCTACCACTGAACTACCATCTCTCATGAGAGAACTTGAAGGCGAACGACAGGCAGAGCTACCTGGTGCCGTTACTGTTCGTGACTACACAATATGTACTTAGAGTATCCCAAATTGTGCATGGTTAGGTTCCCTCAACTTTTTGTTGCAAAGAAAGGAAAACGGAAATAGGCCTCTAGAATATTTGAGTGGCTTAGCGTGTAGATGCCCACAGTCTTCATACTGTCAGCATGAAATTACTCATAGCTACATCTTAGTCTGTTGCAACGTACGAGTATGGTGTACCACTACTGTGCCAACAACAGGCGTTCCGAAACGCGATGAACCGTTCGCTAATACACGACTGGACGTTTCTTGTCGGCATGAAATGGCCAGAGATTCTGGGGCGATGGTATTGGTGAGAGAGAGAGGGGAGCGTGACTTTAGCGTGAAGCCCCCCTTTAGCGTGATTGGCCCCCTCCATAAATCCTGCTTTACCAGGTGAAAATTGAAAGCATTCTCTTGGATACAGAAAATCTATTAGGTATAGTACGTGTAAGATATGGTACAGCCAGTGGCATATTTATATAGGTTCCAATTTCGGGGTGGGGGGTCACACGATCAAGCTAAATCACGACCCAACCCCTTAATATTCAGGTTGTCTACACTTAAGTTGGGACAAATTCAGAAATAGATTCTACTGGTAATTTCCTACAAAATGTGTATTTTCTAACCCCTAGTTTTCGTGAGTTTTTTCACTTTTAGGATTGTGTTTTTTCTCCGACCTTACATCACTAAAACATCCATAACAGTGTCAAATTAAAAATAAATACACCAATGAAAGAACGTTAAATTTCCTATAAAAAAAATTCTATTACCTGTCCCTAACAGTTGATTTTCAAGGCTCAAAACTTACCCCAAGCCCAAAGTTCAAATGTCGAGGATTTCCAGAAAAACAAATTTGCTCATCCGTTCGTTTCTAAACCAATACTACAATACTATTGAGCTGGGAAGTCAACAGGAAAAACTCTAGGCTTTCTAGGTGTTGTCGGCCTGACTATATGATTGGTGGAATTAGATATCGTTTTCCACGTAATTTTTCACCCTGAATCGAATGGTGACTCTCCTGAATCATTTTGACTGATACAAAATTGATTTTATATTATGTATATAAATACATGTAATGTATATCTTATCCATCGATTTCGAAAAGTACACAATTTTTTGCGTCGAATGAGACCACGCGGAGCATTTTAGGACCAACCGTTCGCTCCCTGGAAGGACTTGAACGTTGACGGGAAAAAGAGCAGACACATCACGAGGGTGAATCGCAAATCTTCCCGAGTAGGCCGAAGATCAGCTGATCAAATTAAGGCAACTTTTGTTTCGCCTTAAAGTCGATAACTCAGAGTTTGCTTCATAACTTTGTTTCCCTCCAGCATCGAACTGTCAAGTTTCGACTCATCCGAAGCATACGTTGTCATAGGTGACTAATATCATCCAAATTGTAACTCGATAGAAATTATTATTCCGTTGTTGATAAAGGAACCACAGGTTTGACCTATTACGAGTGCAATGCACTCCACATACTAGCGCCATAGATCTCATTGATGGACTTGGAAGAGGCTTTCAGTTCCGATGACCCAATGCACGTCTTGTATTCAGATTTTACGAATTCGGTGGTCGTTTCCTGAAAGTAGGTGACACTGAGCAACAATTCATAACGCAGTAAACGTATTCACCTTTAAAACGAGAAGAGCTATTTACGTCGCTCAAGACAAGAAGACGTTGGGTTGAGATTATGACATCGGCACCTGACAAGACAGTCGATGAGTCACTCGGCAGTCTGCTTCTGATGAACGGGTCGTTAGCCGCAAAGAACTCACCCCGATACTCTTCCTACGAAGCCGGGATTCTGAAACTTCTGGATTGAGATGCTGGCTTACATGTCCAGATCATACATGTCGCCAAATTGCCGGATATTCTGATATGCACATGTCTGATCCCTGAGCTACTTCACACATACCTATCATCTTTCTTATCCTTGGGAGTTACCGGGAAATTTTCTGATGGTTTTCATATACAACCACTTCGTTGGTATTTACATTCAGCTTTGATCTCCCAAATATCGTTCACCACACGTTGTAAAACCCTCGAAAATACACGCTTTTAAAATCCATCTTCTGTAGCCCTGTATTCCACAAAACACATTAAGACATCATAAACATAAATTTGGTACTTAAACTCGTTTACAAGTCATCTTCAAATATTATGGAAATATGGGTGTATGTATAATGCCATGGATAAAGGTGTAATGTGAACTTTCCAAGTGAAATCAAAACCTTTTTCGTAAGAAAGAAATAAACCAGAATTTCGTCGTCTTCACCCGAAAGAACGTGGCTCATTATCATTAATTATACAGATACCCCTGCATGGTGTGTCCTTTACCTCAATACATGACGTCATAACTCAGACTCGCCAGCCTTCTGTGGACTGCCTTGCCCACATTCAAGATCCTCCTCTTCTTTCGTCTCCCTCCATGTCTGTCCAAAGCCGGCTGAGACTAATCAATGTCGAACGCAATAATTCCTCGAAGGATGCGGAAGGTCTGAGGTCCGCTCCCTGGGGTACACCCGAAAGGTCGTGGTGTCTTCATGTTTCCGTCCACTTGCAGCGCTCGATTGCTTCTGGTTCGTCGTAATTACTGCTCGGGCGTGAATTAACGATTTCCTCGTCGTTTTGGAAATTAAAAATCCTACGCGGTCCTTCAAAGGATCCGTCCTTCGTCAAACCCACTTACTGAGGCAGAATTTATTATTTTCTCAAACGGGGTTGTATGACCATACTTGTTGCACAGACTACTATTGACTAGTCATTAAAATTAGTCAATAATTTGCATTACTAGGTGAAAGTTTCAAAATCCTTCCTATTTCTTCGATAGAATGAAAAATGAAATACAAATAGCGGAATAAAATAAAATTTAGTTGAGGGTATTAGGACTTAGTTAATTTATAATTCCATGGTGATGTAGGAGAGAAACGAAATCAGTTCTGCGAAGTCCAGCGAAGTTGACATAAACATTAGGTAGGTACACGAAATTTCAAAAAATCTTCCGGTGTTAGGAACGTGATTGTACTAAGGGAGTAATATGTGCCTAATTGTTTTTATCTAAACTTCATGTTATGTTTAAATCTATTTGAAAAATGTTTAATTATTCTTGGGAAAATGCTTAAATATATTCGGAAAATGTTCATATTCAATTTGAAAAAGTTTACTTAAAATATTGATTATTTGAAAATCCTATACACTCCCTCTCACTCGGTTTTCGCCTACCTTTTTCAGGCTCGCCCATTCATTTTCAACCCATCATATATATATATATATATATAGCTTCTTTTTGGGAAGCTCTCCGTCTGAACTGCAATTTGAAGGAATACAAAAACTTCAAGTTTATTCCATGTGATTTTTTTTGAGTGGTGAGTACTCATATCGGTTAGTGGGACACGTACAGTCACTACAAAGTCCAACGGACCATGATGAAGTAAGTTATTATTTATTCCTTGATGTGCGAGAGCTACTGCCCTACAATTGATTTGGATGTAGCTATGACTCATGCACCGACTTTACAATGAAAGTAATCGGAAAATTTACCTTCAGAATACCGTTAACCAGAGTTTCGCCGAACGGGCCGAACAAAAATGAATTTTACGACTCCCTTCAATCTAGATTTCAGTTGTCGCCGCTGAAAATAAACTCTCCTTTGATGATTTTTATCGTCAATCGCGTTGCGAGCAATTCGGAATGTTCCCTTTTTCCACAATGTTTTCATTCGCGTCACGGTTCGTCGCTTCCTCGCCCTTAGTATCTCGGCGGGCTTCCACGAACATTTTGGTGGGGGTAAAAGAAGTTAAAAAAAAACTGTGAATAAAGTCGAGACCACCCGCAATCCTACTGGTGGATTCCATACTTCACTCGTCACCGAATTTTCCAAATAAAAACGTCCGCCAAGTTGGGTGGACAGTATAGCTTCCTCACTTTTGTAACATGGACGTATATAATCTGCAGTTAGTGAAAATTTCACTAAAATTGATAGAATAGTTCTAGAATTATGTCTGTGACAACAAATTTCAAGTTTGCGCATGAGCAGTAGCCAATATTGATCCAATGGTAACGAAATTCACGGGCAATCGTCATGAAGTCATCCCCCCGAAAATTAGGCCAAAAGGATCTATATAGGAACCTAGAATCCATTGTTTCAGGAAACTCACGTATGCGCATGCGCACTCCTAACCATTGGTCCACCAGTGTTACGATTCATAGGGGACCGTTTAGGGCCTAACCCGCACAATACTTGGAAATTTCACCCAAATTGGTCGAGTAGTTCAGGAGTGATATCTATGACAACAAATTTCCAATATCCGCATGCTCAGTAGGTATTACTACCTAATCTACATTGTTATTAATTCATAGGCAGTCAACCGTCTTGGAGTCAGCCCCTTGAGAATTCGAGCGAAATCTGCCCATCAGGAACTGAGAATAAACCGAAGTTTCAGGAAATTTTTGTTTGCACATGCTCACTAAGAAATTGAAAGGGGACCTTCATGAAAATGGACTGTAAGTATGCACTTGGTATTGCATTGTTGTGCAATTGGCGTACCCTCCCAAGATTCGGCAACAAAACGCCTTATCACTTGGGAGGTAATATGGCGGACCGGGAGGGATGTAAGGTTTTTTTGCTCTTTGGTGGTAGAGCTTGACGTCATCCCCATACTTATGAAAGGATGCCCGGTAAAAAGATTTGCCACAGACAGACAGATACGGTAATTACCGACATTGTTCAAAAAACTTTGAAACGCAAAAACCAAATTTTGATTTTGACGGGCAACATTTTGTATTATGCCTTGCACGAATCCATAGCTTCTCACTTTCGGTAGTAAGAAAGCTATTAAATTTATTTTAGAGTGCTCTGAACCAGATCCTGCAAGAATGTAACATTGTTTGAATGTACCTTACGTTACAGTGTATGAATATATTTTGACCCTACAAGAACCGTCTGAAAACTATCATTGTGCGGTCGATCTTATTAAAAAATGAAAATGCATTATTATTTGAAATTTGCCGGTTGAGGGTTGATAAGAACCTCTAACGTGCAGCTTCATAATACGGAACAGAATTACGTTTGAAGCGTGTAACTAAGAAGTCCAAACCTAAGCGGAATTTAATGTATAACTACCTACTCTATAAGCAGATATCTCGTGGCATGGATATGTATATGGGGTGGGGGTCATATTCATTTTCGATGGTGTACAATTGGAAGGTAGGTAATGAGGAAAAGTTTATTTTCCGATGTAAACAAAAACTTTGTCTGCTGTAAACAAAACAAAGACATAGTTACCGAATTTGTTTATCGGTCTCACGTTACAATTTTTGATTTGAAAATTGGGTTGAATTAAAAAAACACATGACCCCCAGCCCATAGACATATCCATGTCAAAATCTAAAACGGTGTGAAAAATTCAATTAGGTATGATTTTTGTATCAAAAGAAAGGGTGGCTAAGGAGTCAAATTTTAAATCCCTTGAAATCGCTTATTTTAGTTTTATTCTTGTATAGATCAAGTTAATGAGCCGTTTCATTTCAAGTATTACAACGTGTAATTTATGGTATATTTCTGTTGTGTGAATTAACTCTACCTCTCTCCAATAAGCAAGTGAAACAATACTTTACTACTCAAATGATGAGCTTAGAGACAAGTTCGGAAGAACCACCTCATCACTTCACAACAGTGATATCAGTTCTGGCTATCTCCGATGATTGATAGACTCAGTAGCTGTGGGGTACCGTTCTGATTTAATATCCCGGGAACTATCAGCGCCACGAAATCTATTCAAGTTCTCAATCATTATTCAAGTTCTCGCGCCCCCTCATCCATCAATAAGATTGTCCATCATTCACCAGACGATACGAACAAATCCATTGCAGTACCTACCGTTTTCAAGCTACCTACCTGCATAATATTACATTATTCAGATAGTTGCATTTTCAGATTTGGGCCTAGATAATAGAAACAAAAGAATTCGCTAAACATTGTTTATTTGTTTGAATATTTATTTGAAAGAATATATAACAAGTGACGATTAAATTAATAAATAATATTAATTTGGGGAGTGAAAGTTCAGAAACATAAACGGAAACCCACGAAAAGTCCTTCAATATTATTAACTTAACTAGATAACTTTAATTAAATTGGCCAGAATTTTTGGAATACTCCAAGGGGTCAAATTATGAAAATTAAGGATTAAACAAAAAATTTGTTTCTTAGGTAGTTTGTTTTTTGTGTACATGACCATCTCAAACGTAAGAACATAAATGGTACCTATATTCGGAATCAACGCAAAAGTTCCTATAAGAATCACCCACAAAATTGGTTAAAATAATTGTTTGAAAATTTTCATCAACTCATGCTGCATCAAAGGAACTTTTAAAAAAAACATTAATTAAAATTTGAAACACTCTACTATTCCTACAAGTACTTCATTCCTCGCAGATTCATGATTTTTGAGAAAGAGACTCATTATTCTGTAATATACAGGTTTTGCCAGGTATTGTGAGGCACAAGGTTGATTACCCCCACCTCTAGGTAGAGAACTCTTCATATACCTAATAGGTTATACTATCATCCGACCTGTCCGTCTGAGTTAGTCGTGATGAACAACAATCATCCGGCCGACCACTCTACTCACAGAGTAAAATCAGACCTATCTGTATATGATTGTAACAACGAATAAAGATTAATTATTATTATCATCTACAAAATGCAAGGATTGTTATCTTTTGTCATTATTCTTACTCTACACAGATAATCCTCAACCAATGTGATCTTGAACTCAAACACCTCTCCAGCGCATATTTGAGTAGGTTGAGGCCGCATGTCCGGCCCCGTGGGTATATAAATTTATAATATCGACTGAGATTTCGTTCCCATATCGGTGGTTGTCGAGGCTCATTGTTCCTACCCCGGCGCATTTAAAGACAATACACCTATAAACTGTTCATTAACGCCCAGCCCGCTCAAATGAGGACTTTTAAGCCTTAATTAGCAGGTAACAGATGGACGGTGATAATGTTCGTCACCTCCCTTGCACCTTGCATACCATTAGCATCATCATCTTAGTTGCCCTATCATGGAATTATTTTTAAATATTCTCAGACATAAATTGTCGTTAAATACCAGTTATGAAATATATATTGTTGTTAAATTCTTGTTCTTAAACATATTATTGTTAGATATATTAAATATATTGTTTTTAAATACCTGTTCTTGAATATAGCTTTTCCCAGTAAAATTTCGTTTTTTCCAACCAAATTTAGTTATTTCTCAGTCAAATTTGGTTTTTTTTCCTCAATCAAATTTAGTTTTTTCCCAATCATATTCAAGGTGTTAAGCAGCCCTCAGGTTGTACCTACCTTGAATTTGATTGGGAAAAAACTAAATTAGATTGAGAAAAAACTAAATTTGGTTGGGAAAACACTAAATTTGACTGGAAAATGCTATATATTGTTGTTAAATACCTGTAGGTACCTTTCCCTGATATTAATAAATTCTAGCTAATTTTCTACTGGGAGCAGAATACAAAAGTAACTTAGTAGGTGCAGAAAATGCACCAATGCCAATCACCAGTTATAACACTTGGCACCGAAACTAAAACTGAAAATGCAATCACAAAAAATCACACTAAAAATTACAAATAAACTCAACATAGGTAGGTATTAAAAACAATAGGGAAAAAATAACTGGGTACCGAACGTTATTTTCTTCACGGCTGTCTTGTATGATGATTTCATCAAACGGCTATAATTTCTGGTATGTACAACTTCCGTATTTCCTATAGTGAGGTTCTGCTATCTGTTCAACTTTGCAAGTTGATGATAATCATTTTCTGAATTCTATCTTTTTTACGATCTAGGGCGATCTGCCTTTGGAATGACGAAGGCGTCAAGCTTTAGAAGTTCCTACCGGTTTTCTTGCAATAAATAAAACAGTGGTTCTCAACCTGGGGAGAGACAGACTGAAAATAGTAGATACTTAATAATAATCTGCCGTCATTAGTTAAAACACCTTATCTCCATTTTTTTCA
>JAEMON010000006.1:12617714-12627815 GCA_030264115.1 Lygus lineolaris | reverse complement strand
GGAACTCTCTATTAACAGACAGGTTTCACGAGACCAAAGTGACAGCTGAGTTCAACACCCAGCTATTGTGATGGTGCATGTCACATTAACGAATTTCCGTGTAGTAGCCTGTATCACGAAGGTTAACATTTGTTTCAATCTAGTTTCCAAATCATTAACCATGTTCCCAAAATTGATTGTTTTCACTTTCGTGTTACTGACTTCTGTTTAAAGGGTAACAGCAACATGAATCAGAATCGCTATACTTCAGATCCAACTTCAAAATTTGTACACGGTTGGGAGGTAATATAGGGCGATGACATTCACGGGGGATCGTCTAGGCCCTTGAGGGGGCTAAAAAAATCTCATGGTGCTGGGGGGGCTTGACCAAGGAAAGGCTGAGAATCACTGTTATACTCGTAAAACTTCATCTCCGCAGGGATGCACGCAGCTGGTAAGCCACCTTAGCATCATTAATTCTCCAAACCAGCCATAGTTAGGTTTATTTTGCAAAATAACACGAAAAAACACGCATAGGTGCCTCCAAAAAAATTAAACACGAAAGAAAAAATCGTCAGATATTTTATTTGACCTACTATAGCGGGTATCGGACACTGCTCAAAAATGCGTAAATCAAAATTATAGGAACTCATCCCATAACCTTATTACTACTTGGGACTGATAAGTTGAAAAAGGGATATCCTCACCCCCTTTCCCTCACTATCCTTTCCCCGAACAATTTTATCATTGAAAAGTGAAAAGTGATGGGAAGTTGAAAATTCCGTAAATCACCGATTGAATAATAGGGAAAATTCCGAAACCAATTTGAAACTGATTGATTATTAGCGGAAAAAGTTTGAAACACTTGTTAACGTTAAAATGGTTAGGCGAAGGGGAGTCGGACGGGAGGTTATCCTTTTTGTTACAAGATCACCATTTTAAGGGCATTTTGGGGCATTTAAAAAAAAATATATACGGAATTTTAATGATCCAAGGCCTATCCCGATTAATGAAATCTGAATGACTCGACTCATAAAAATAGTTTTGGTACCGTTGGAATCGTTACAAAACGTTCCACATGAGATAAAATATTGCGAAACTGCACGATCTTTCACTATAAACGAACGTGTTTACATTTATTATATATACCCACTCAATAAACGTCTCTATGGAAGGCCGATTTCACGGTGAAGAAAGAGGGTGTACGACATCTAAGATAATAAACTGGCCAGGGATTTATACGTCATCTTGAAAAAAAAACCTCCCGGAAATCACTGAAGCAGACCTGTGCAATAATCAATAAATATCACGGATTTTCTTTGTTGGTTAATCAAATTCCTGCCTTCCTAATGTTGGTATATTTGATGAATTTTCCAGATGTCTTTGTAGGTATGATTGATGATGTTGATTGCAATCTAGGGAGTTTGTGCATGGTTAGAAGTTTCCTTGAATATAGATATAATACAGCCTTTCCCAGTCAAATTTAGTTTTTCCCCATCCAAATTTACTACTGTACTATGTACTAATTTACAAATGTACTATCTGAGGGCTTGAAACACCTTTAATTTGATGGGGAAAAACTGACTTTGATAGAAAAAACACTAAATTTGATTGGGAAAAACCAAATTTGACTTTTTTGTTATAATCATCCAGATTCTGTTCATCTTTCCGACTCTTTCATCAAGAGATGAAATTAATAATAGCTTGTTTTTTCACCGTATTAATCCGCGATAAATATCTTGATCGATATCCTTCATGAAAGAACGAGGTATGACTATTGTGAAACACGTTTTGTTATGAAACGCTTGTTACCTACTGCGTGATATCAAATGCATTTCGTTTCCTGCTGACAGACTATGCGCCTCTCCCAGGCAACCAAGATGGTTCGATATGAATGGCTATGAAAGAATTCTCACTAATGGAACACCATCGCCGTCACACGCCTACAACACGCGAACGGTTTTAATGGCGGTCATAAAATCTGGAATCAAAGTCTAGTCGTTTAAAGATTAATAAAGGCCTATCATACCAGCGCCGTACCCATCGGGTGTCGCATAATGGTTTTATGGGACGTATCATTGGATTTTACGATGAGTTACCTATACCTAAATAAAGGCAGGTAGGTAGGTAGGTATACCTTTTATAATCAACGGGATTAGAAAAATAATAATCAAAATTAGTAAACGCCTCGATTGAATTGCTTCTTTCGTAAATACTAAATTATCCATTCGAGCCTTGTATGTATAAACGAACCACTACAACCATACAAAGGGGGAGATTTTTTGGCTTCGAAATTTTCAAAATTCAAAAGTCGATAAATTTCTTAAATATTTTCAAAGAAAAGAACGAAAAAAAAAAGAAAAGACCATAACTGTGAAAACATGGTCTGCTCTGTGCTTTTTTATGCATTATTCAGAAAATAAATATTTAGCCACTACTGGCTTACTCCTTAGTTATCATACTCTAACGAACTACCCTGTTAAACCAATATCCTCCCAAGTGAAACACTCCCTTCGAATAAAATTAAGTAGGAATGCTTAGGAATGTTTTCCCAGTCAAATTAATGGTAGTTACCTACTATATAAAGGCTGATAAACACCTTGAATTTGATCGGGGAAAAACTAAATTTAACTGGGAAATGCTATACACAACTAAACTATACAGGGTGGCCCACCTAACACGCCCACCCCCATTATGTCCTCCACTATTGGAGATTGGAGGAAGTTTTAAACGGTACCCCTCTTAATTTTTTGCTTAGATTCAAAAATCGATGCTTTGCGCGCCACGCGCATCGACCTCATTTTTTTGAATGCGAATCCCCACTTTTTATTACAGATTCCAGCGTGAGATTTCATGGAAAAATGACCCGTCACTCAAATTTTTGGGTCGGCCAAAACATGCTCTAATTCCCTCGTTTTCCCAAGGTTCACAATTTGCGCATAACTAAAGCATGTTTTGGCCAAGCCAAAAATTCGAGCGACGGATCATTTTACCATGTCATTTCATGTAGAATCCGAATCTGCAATAAAAAGTGGGGTTCTCATTCGAAAATATGAATTTTGTGTGCCACTGTGGCGCGAAAAACAATGATATTTGAATCTACGCAAAAAACTAAAGGGGTAGCATTTAACACTCCCTTCTACATCCAATATTGGAGGACATAGGGGGTGGGCGTGTTAGATGGGCCATTTTTTATTTGACTTGGAAATGCTATACATAACGTAATTAGGTTGAATGCATAGGTTGAATGATTAGAAGTTGAGGAATGCCGTAATGAAATTTAAAACTTCGGGAAGAAATTGAAAAGGTAGACGTCCTAAACTATCTGAAAATACTTAATGTTGTTGGAAAAAAATCAAATTTGACTTGGAAACAACTGAATTTGGTAGAAAACAAAACTAAATTTGTTCTGGGCAATGCTATTACGCAACGCCACTAAATAGCTTGGTACTTTCATAAAATATTGTATTCAGTAGGTTCACGGCGTTTTTATGTAGAATAATTTGGATTCCTGAATTACTGGTTCGATTTGAAACTTTAAAATGCTCTCCTGTAAAATTCAATTTTTATAACTTACATTACGTACCTGGTTTTTCACCCTCCCCAGATATATATATTGCATGAAATCAAGACCTACTTCGACGATGTATTTATCGACTTAGCTACTCCAAAATAAATCTCAAAGAATTAGGATATATGAAATATAGGTTTTCCTATAAATTCAGAGAAGAAGAATTCTTAAGAAGAATTAAGTCAAATTCAGAATTTTCCGAACCGAATTGAGAATTTTTACAAACCAAATACAGAATTTTCCAAACCAAATTCAGAATTCTCTAAATCAAATCCAGAATTTGCCGAAGCAAATAGTTGAATTATTTCCAACAATTGAGCTATGAAATGTGGAACAACTATACGAATTTGAAATGAAAAATTCTGAATTTGATTTGGAAAATTCTGAATTTGGTTTGGGCAATTCTGAAATTGATTTGGAAAATTCTGAATTTGGTTTGAAAAATTCTGAATTTGTCTTGCAAAACCTATGATTCATATGACCCTAAGTGAGTGGGAGTTTTGGCGGCTCATCTACCGACCGAACCGTTTCTTTTTCGCACTCGGCACAACGCTGGGACTCCCATATAAATAAGGGCATTAAAGTGTGCTAAAATGCTTTTCATGTTAAAAAACCGAGAATGAGTTATGTTCATGGCATCATATCAGTCTACATATTATATGTACGATGTACCGGCGCGACGCCGGACCTTCCTTGTATCGTCACGTGACAAATCGTCGCGTAAGACATTACAAGGAACAAGTCGTATCCGATTTATACGGTGGTCATTCTACACAAGGCGATACGATCTGATAAATTTATATAGAGGATCGTGACTGATTAATTGCCGAATGAATCCCTAATACTGGCCTAATGTATTTCTGAGGCCGACTATCAATTTCTCTCGAGGCGAAAGTTTCGATTCAAAAAGATGAGACCGCCTCTGGATTCCTTAACGTTGGGCCGATTGCGACACTGAGCGAAGCGTGGGACCGACTCTATGAGTTCACATACTAGGAAGATCTGCTTTCAATTCGATGTGGATCACTCAAAGTCAAAGCAAATGTTAGTGCTGTACCGGAAGGGTGTTGAACAGCTAGAGAATTTTCGAAGAAAATGAAGCTATTGCAAAGGCTTAAAAATGTGAGTAATGCCAATTTTTGAAAATTTTCTTTATGAAAATCCGTTTTAGATCATTCTAAAACGATTCCTGAAATTAAACCCTTTTTTATATGTATATATAGGGTACAGGGGAAAAACCAGGTAAGTCGGTTTCTTGTCGAAAATGAGTTAGCAACGGTACCGTATATTTCAAGGGGTGCCAGTCACAATGAGCTAGTCAAAACAGGGGAAAACCCAGGCCAAAGGCTTCAAATCGTCGAGTGATGATATATGAGGTACAGGGGAAGAACCAGTCTGAAAAGAGTTTTTCGCAGAAAAATGCGTTTTTCTCGAAATGTTGAAATGCTGAGTTACCTGGTTTTCCCCTGTACCCTTCATATATGTACGTACATATATAAATTATTATTGATGATTATGATTAATAACGAAGAACAGTTTAAAAACTTTTCAATGGTAACATGGTTATGGGAAGGGGTGAAGGGAAGGTTATCCCTTTTAGCGAATTTTCAAAGAAAAATCAAAATCAAAGAAAAAACAAAACAAAAAACCGGAAAATCTCAAAATTTTAGTTATGCAAATTTCTGAACATTTTCTCACTGGGAATCCGTTTCAGACCATTCCAAAACGATTCCTGAAGTTTAAAACTTTTCACATGTATCTATATTTATACATTTATACCTACACATTTATGTTTCACTCCTGACAATATCTGACCCCGTGATCGACCTAAAGAAATTTTCAAAATGTCACTAATATCAAAATAAAAGGATGTGTTCGTTGGCCAAAATCTTTTGAGTAGGTCCTCTATGGGGTCAAATTTTGAAAAAAGTAGGGTAAAAAATCGCAAAAACGAGTTTTTGAGTTTTTTTTGTGTAAATTACCATCTTAGGACACACATTACACATAGGAATATTATTTGGTATATCCGATAAGAATCACCCAAAAAATAGGTTAAAATGATTATTGAAAATTTGCTCGTCAACTCATGCTGTGTGACTGGAAGTTTTTTTCAACTTACAGTAAGAGCCAAGATTTAGGCATTTTCGAGGACTTGTTGGGCTGTGTCCGGTCCCCCCTTAAGGACAAAAAACGGCTTCCAAGGGCTGTATAGCTCTTAATGTAGTATGAATTTAAATTTTCGTAGCAATATAGCTTCGTCGTGTACAATATTTCCTACATGAGTGTGGGACACAACTTACCGATGGTTTCAACTAAAAATACCCTTGTGATCTCTATTTCTATAATAAAAAGAAAACGGAGTTAAATAGTAAAACGTTGTCTATTTCCACGAAAATAATGAGTTACAAAGTTACAAACACTCGTCGCGAGTGATTTAGTTCGTATCTATTTCTATACTCTAATGCACTTTATTTATTCGTTCAATGTTGACCTTATTTATTCTATGTTCCCTTAGTTTTGTATTAGGAGTTTATCTTCACATTTTGATCATATAAAAGAGCTAAGCTATTGAACTACCTCTTTCCCCAAATCCGGTTTCGTACAAGTGAATCACCTAATACTTAAGTGCTGTACATCGTTGTTACCTACTATATAGGACACTGCCCAAGAATATATCTTTTGAATAAAAAAAAAAAAAAAAACACAACTTACGGTACCTACGTAAAATATTAAAATTACGTTTCAATGCCAGAAAATGTATTTTCAACGAAATAGAGGAGTTTATCCGTCTCTACTAAAGGTCTCAGTCAACCCTACTCGACCTGCATAATATGAGTTTAAATACATTAATGCGCATTTCCGTGTTTTTGTATTCACCTGTCCCTCATAACATACACGGAATAAAGCCTGTTATGTCGTCGATTTCAGCTCTGACACTTTTACGTTTTAGATGTTGTTTGGGGGTTGTCCGCTTTTCGCTAGACATCAAATCGCCTCTTTATTTCACCAATTTTGCGTACTCGTTTCTCTGCACTCGTTTCAGCTACAACGTTGAAATTTTTTCTAGTGGCTCTCCTAGCTATTGCCTTGAACTTGTAAGTAGGCACCTCTTTTTGAAAAAATCATTTGCCAGTCTTCAAAAATGTTTGAAAAATAACAAATTCTGTAAATTCATACTGTCTGATCCAAATTATTTGTCCCTAATTTCCGAATATTTTCCATTTGTTTTTTCCTCTTTCCCACAACGAGGCATTACCCTTTTTTTCCTTTTTACTAAACACTTTCCTACAACGAGGCATTTTGCAAAATTATGGCAGAAAACTTGGAATAAAAACAACTTGGTAAGTAACTAAGGTTATAAATACACGTCCTAAATATTCTTAAATAAACGTAAATATTCTTCTTCTGTTAACTGTTTTCATGTCCTGACCTCAGCCCCTGGATGAGCTCAAATGAAGATGAGGTCAAAATTACTGCCGAATAAAGCCTGATCGTCTCCGTAAAAATTTGTTGTTTTTCCAAACATTTTTTAATCACTGGCAAATTTTTTTTTTGTTTTTTTTTGTTTTTCAAAAAAAGGTGCCCACTAGTTCAAGGCAATAGCTAGGTGAACCACTAGACAAAATTTCAATATTGTAGCTGAAACGAGTGCAGAGGAAAGTGTACCCAAAATTGGTGACATAAAGAGGCGACTTGATCTCTAGCGAAAAGCGGACAACCCTACTTAAACTTCCTCTACTTGGGTTTTCTAAACCCTTGAGGTTGTGCCTAAAATATGTTTTAGCGAATTTTCGAAGAAAATGAAGCTATTTCAATGGCTTCAAAATTGTAATAATCCAAATTTTTGAAAATTTTCTTCATAGAAACCCGTTTTAGACCGACTAAAATCCGAAAAAAATGCAAAATGTCAATAATATCAGAAGAAAGGATGAGCTCCATGGTCAGAATTTTTGGAGTACTCCAAGGGTTCAAATTTTGAAAATTTAGAGTCTAAATTCGCTTTAAAAAAACGTGATTTTTGAGGTTTTTGTCTAAATTACCATCTTAAACATAGGAACATAATGGTATATTCGCAATCAGCGTGAAATTTCCTATAAGAATCACCAACCAAATCGGTCAAAATGATTCTTTGAAAATTCGCTTATCAACTCATGCTGCATGAATGGGACTTTCTAGTCTCTTGTCGTTCTTGATAATATACTACGTTTCCTCTTAGTTGATTCAGATTCACAATATCGAAGCAGTGATGCGTGTATTACGTCATCAGGTATGGTCCGATGTGATTAACTGTCGTTGTGTTTTATCAGCCCGATAGTCATCTTTACGACGACGTTGCGGAGAGTGAATTTTTACGGTAAATTGGCTTGATTGGTGAGTCAGCTTTTCCATCGCGCGATATTTCGAAATGCCGACATTTTTCAACGCGAATTCCGCAAATTCGAACAGTTTCCCGTATCCAATCTTATTTTCAGAATTTCGGCTGTTTAGGTGGGAAGTTTCATCATTATCATCGTCAGTGGGCAGAAACATGCGACTATCCTCGATTTTTCAGGCTGCCGCCAAAGAGTCGGCTTGTGTTTGCGTTTTGCATTTATTGGACAATTAAAAAAAAAAGACCGATTTCCGCATTTTCGACCATCTTGAACCCGAATCCGTCGAAAAAATATACGAAATTTTAACACCTTCTGGTAATGGAGGGTGTGGGTGTTTGTATGATCACCATCTCATGATCCAAAAAATTTGGTATTTCGATGGTACTTCCCCCTTTGTTGGTTTCATAGAATTTCGTGAATAGCTACAGGGAGGTAAAATTTTATAATAAGGTATAATTTTATATTTTTTTAGATCTTTTCATTTATTAAATTATAAATCTTGAGGGAACAGCTACAAGGAGGTAAAATGTTATAACAAGAGATGCGTCGTATTTGAAATGCGATATCTCTGTACTGGGATAGGATACGGCGTTGTGACTTCACAATGCCTGTATCTATACACTACTCATTCGGATCTGTATTGGAGACTGCGCATGCGCAAACGTGAAAAACAACGGTCCATGTGATCCAAATATTACTCTAGACCAGATGTTTAAAATCATAATTGTTTAGCAGATATTGTGAGCATGTAAGAAAATCGTTAATGAGCCTAATCGAATTATGACAAAACCACGTTTGATCTAATCCGGAACTTGCTCGTCCATTTGCGACCACCCACATGGAAATCGGTGTAGCCGTTTGGCCCTGATGCGTAGACAAACAAACAGACAGACATTGGATTTTATGTATAAGAATTAAAAAATGTTAAATAAATAATTATAATTAAAAAAAATGTTTATAAAGTGGTGGGGCTCTCATGAAAGCTGGTCTTGGTGCGCCCCCAACTACCTTCCGAATTTGAGCGAATTCGGTCTCTTAGGAACCCAGAAACCATTGTTTCGGGAAATTCACGTTTGCGCATGCGTCTACCTCCGACGGTCCCATAATTGGAATGGGAGGAATGAAAATTCATTCAATTCAATTTCATTAATTCACGCTCGCCTCCATTGGTCCAAAGACGATGAAATTCGCAGGAAACCGTCTAGGGACTAACCCACACAATCCCTGAAAATTGCATCGAACTATAATTTTTTCATATTACTAGTTTTGCCCAAGACAAGTATTTATTGACCACAGAGGAACAAACACTGAACCAAAATTGTTCAAAAAGCTTTGAAACACGAAAATCAAATGGAAATTTTGAATTTGGAGGACACCATTTTTTAATTCAAGGCACGAACATATCCACGCTAGTGAGAAAGCAATATTGGTTTTCCAATTCAATTTCAGAATTTTCCGAAGTAAATTCAAAGGTTTTCCAAGTCAAATTTAGAAGTTTCCTAGTCAAATTCTAAATTTCCCAAGTCAAATTCTGAATTTTCCAAGACTAATTCAGAATTTTCCAATTCGAAATTAGAATTTTTCCACATTGCATGGTATAAGACACTGAATAATGAAATAAATAATGGAATAATGAAAAATAATGAATAATGAAATAATGAATTTGAAATGGAAAGTTCTGAATTTGAAAGGAAAATTTGGGATTGGAATATTTTTGAATTTAGTTTGAAAACCTATACTTACCACAAAAAGTATTATTATTTTCTATGAGTTGTCGGTAATGGTTAAGTGAATTAGTTTTTATTTTTCCCGACGTTTCGATCGAAATTCAGCCATTTTCAAGGGTTACAAATAACGAAGATCACGATAGAGGCTACGGCTGTATGAACTGCGTTTATTATAGCTTTTCCCACTCAAATTCACCACTTTGACAATGAATTTCAACATTTTCCCTTTTGTGGTATTAGAAAAACGCTGCAAATTATTACACAACGGTTTATTATTTTCTATATAGATCGCCCATCTTCAAAGCTATCGGTATACAGGGTGTATAAGGTAATTGGGACATACTTCAGGAATCGATTCTACAGGCCATTTCCACACAAAAAATGCCTCATAGTTTTTTTAACTCCTTATTTTTCGATTTTGCTTCCGAGTCTACCAAGGTAGCGGAAGCAT